>CAJDSM010001603.1:3159-14419 GCA_903981925.1 Ostrea lurida
GTCTGAAGTCGTACTCAGGGAACTCAGAGGACAGAAAATGAGAATGACATCGGTTGCAAAAATTTCAAAGAAGTGTTTTGGTGAAAACAAAGATAAGTATTCACAAATAAAGGATATCCTAAAGTTATACCATGACATAGGCTTGATACTACACTTTGACGAGAGTTCTCTTGCCGATTCTGTCATCATTGACATCCAGTGGTTTGTTGATTCCTTCAAGAACATAATAACTGATCCAAACCACGTCAGGGATATTGTTGATAACAATCGTGATTGGTTTTCCTTTTACAAAAATGGTCATATCCGCGACAGGCTTTTGAAAACAATTTGGAACAGACAGCACTTTACAATAAATCCCCGGGGTTATAAAATGGAACTCTGGGATGATGAAATGGAACTCTGGAATAATGAAATGGAATCATCGGATGATGAAACGAATAACCTGATGATGAACGGCCATACTTGGATGATGAAACGCATACTGGAAGAAACGGAATATTGGATGATGAAACGGAATACTTGGATGATGAAACGGACTACTTGGATGATGAAACGGAATACTTGGATGTTGTAACGCTACCCTTGGGTGATAGAACGGAACGCAAAATGAATCGCTTGCTACAATATATGCAACGGCTTGGTCTCATTGCAGTTGGTAAAAACAAACATTACATCCCCTGTATGAACAAGATGACCTTTGGTATCAAGGAACAGATCTTTTTTCAATCTTACCAAAGTAAAACATCGGTATTGGTCTTTCAATTTCATTTTCTGCCATATTTCTTTTATTTCCGCCTTATTGTTGCTTGTTTGACGAAAACTAAAAGCAAATGGGCCGTTTTGAAAGACAATGGACTTTGTCTTTACAAAGACCTCGCTTGTTTTGTTTATAAGCGACATGTTGTAGCGCTGGCTGTGCATAGATGTTCAATTCAGCTTCAGGTCTTTCAGCCCAGGCAAGGGTCAATCATGAAAGATGTCACATTAGAAATCCGTGACGACATTGAAATGTTACTGAATGGTCTCACAAGTAACTTTCACAAGAAAGTGATGTACAATGTAGGATATCAATGCTCAATGCAGGAAGTGTTTCGAGAACATGATGCCTATTTTATCAAAGAGAAAGGAATTTACGGGAAAGGAGAAATCACCTGTCCAGAACATGGAATGTTCAATCATCATATCCTGAGCGAATCCGCTCTGTTAGGCTATTGGAAACAGGTATCGTCATTCTTTGGTTTTTGACAGTTCATCATTTATTTTTCAGGTACTTTATTTCAAATGACAATGTATGCAATCCATGCAAATCATCTTAGTTTACAATGTTTTCCTTTTTTCTACAGGATGTCAAAGTAACAGGTATGAATCTTTATTTAAGATCCCGATTAAATGAACATTGTTTCAAAAAAATACATTTTAATTGTTAAATTCAGCATCGGCTGAAGTTTAGCGTAAACTGCTGTTATTAGTCCCCTACCGGTTTGTAACCGGAGGGGACTATAGATTTATTCTTTTGTGTATCTATTCATGTCTGTTCTGTCTGTCCCATTCCGTCCCGTTGGTTTTCCAGACTTTTTTTCCTTACTGCTTGCAGATATTCATTTGATATTTGGCACATTGCTTTGCCATATCAAGTTACAGATCAAGTTTGGGTTTGGTTTCGATCCATTCATTTTTTACTGAGTTATGGCCCTTGGACTTAGAAAATTTCATAAATTATCAGTTTTCCGCACTTTTTTTCTCACCGCTTGCAGATATTCATTTGCTATTTGGTACATGTACATTATTTTGCCATACGAAGTTACAGATCAACTTCGAGTTTGATTTTAATCCATTCGTTTTTCACTGAGTTATGGCCCTTGGACTAAGAACATTTCATAATTTATCAGTTTCTGCACTTTTTTTCTCACTGCAGGTATTCGTTTGATATTTGGTACATTGATTTGCCATACCAAGTTACAGATCAGGTTCGAGTTTGGTTTTAATCCATTTATTTTTCCCTTAGTTATGGCCCTTGGACTTAGAAAATTTCATAAATTAGTCCCCTACCGATTTGTAACCGGAGGGGACTATAGCTTTCTTCTTTTGTGTCTATCTTCATGTCTGTCTGTCTGTCTGTCCCCATTCCATCCCGTTGGTTTTGCAGACTTTTTTTCTTATTACTTGCAGATATCCATTTGATATTTGGCACATTGCTTTGCCATATCAAGTTACAGATCAAATTCGGGTTTGGTTTTGATCCATTCATTTTTCACTGAGTTATAGCCCTTGGACTAAGAACATTTCATTATTCATCAATTTTCCGCACTTTTTTTCCTCATTGTTTGCAGATATTCATTTGATATTTGGTACATTGCTTTGCCATACGATGTTACAGATGAAGTTCGAGTTTTTATTTTAATCCATTCATTTGTCACTGAGTTAATGGCCTTTGGTACTGAAAAAAGTTCAAGGGTGTGACCGGTCCAGAGAGGATGCTTACTCCTCCATTGCACCTGATCCTACCTTCGCTTTTGTCGAGGTCCGTGTTGCCCTACACTCGATTTTGTATATTTTTTTTTGGATTATGATATGTTTGACACAAGTTTAACTTCGCCTTTTTATATATCAGTTTTCTGCACTTTTTTTTCTCACTGCTTGCAGATATTCATTTGATATTTGGTACATTCCATTGCCATACCCAAGTTACAGATCAAGATCGAATTTGGATTTGATCCATTCATTTTTTTTCCACTAAGTTATAGCCCTTGTCCTATCCTGGCTCACCAATATTCCTTTTACCATAAGTATATATGATAACACACGGAACATAGAGTAACAAATTCGAATAAATCAGCAGCCGTGATCTTCATACGTTACAGTCAAAACATTTGACGTCACAATGAACGACTTTTAATACCCAGCGCCGATTCTTCCAATCGTGGGAACATTCTTTCTTAAGGGAACCTCCTGAAAACATTGGATTGAAATTCTTTTTTCTAAGTTGACTTTCAATCCACTTATTATGCACATAATGCTTTTAATAATAAAAACGTATTCAGAACAAAAGTATGGGGTTAGTAAGATAGAAGCTAGAACCAATTTGGACATGATTGCATGTGTGTAGTTCATTTTTATTCCAACCATAGGCACCTGTAATACAGATACAATATACCCCCCCCCCTTCTGATTTATTTTAACTATAGCACTATATTAGAAACAGGTTAACGGCCAATCTTTAAGCTTATAAAAAGCGTGAAACGCTCGTATAGACTGGGAATCCACACAATTTTGGAGAAATATAATTGAAGGGGGGGGGTATGTAAATCCATACTGACAACTGCCAGTGATCCATCTAGCTGATTCACAGTACAATGAGCGGGTAATATTGTCAATCATACTCAATCAAACTTGGCTTCCACTTCAAGCGCAGTGTTATGATTTATCATAAAGATCAACTTTTTTAAAATGAAATTAAAAACACAAATTTCTCGTATACAATTAAGGAGATTTATACTGTTCACATTTCAAGAAAAAGTATACGGGTATAATTATTTGGAACCATTTACGAAGACAGGAAAGAAGACTAATTCTTCATCTCTGTCGTAAATAATTCTATATCAATCAGATTAACTAGCAGCACTTCTACATATACTGATCATTATCATACTAATAATAATTGGATATATAAAAGTGCCACACTTAATGAGTATTAGGAATAGTGTGGATTTTATTTAATTTTAAAAAGTTGAACTTTTATAAAACAAACAATATCGCAGTGGCGAACTCCAGATTTGTCGAGGGGGTGGGTCGTTAAAAAAGGAGCCAATAAGCTTTAGTTGGGAAAGTGGGGACCCCCCTGGAAACCTCGGGTTTTGAAGAGCTTTTAAAGTAACTTTTAGAGGTTGAAAAAGGCCTCCCCCTCTAAATCCGCCACTGCTGACTTGAAGTGAAAGCTAAGAATGACATATTACCCGCTCATGTGTACTGTGATCAGCTAGAAGGGATCACAGCACGCTTGCGGTATGGATACTATACCTCCTCCCACTCGCCTTTCCGATTCATTATTTTCCTTTTGTGCTGCGCGTCCTACTAATTGTGTAAATTCCGAGTCCTGATTAATAATTACTAGAGTTAATCTATTCTTATGTAGGCGTTTCGCGCTTTTTATATAGCTTTAAAGAGATTGGCTGTTTACCTGAATATATAGTGCTATAGTTAAAGGTGAATCAGAAGGGGGTGGGGTATACATATTTCAGATGCTATGGTGGAATGTAAATTGAACTACATGTTATAATAATATCTACTTTGTTCTACTATCTTACTATCCCCATTACTTGTTCTGGATTACGTTTTTTATATATGCTTATGTGCACAATAAGTGGATTGAAAGTTTCAATCATGGGGGTTCAAGGAGGTCCGTGTTGAAAAAAAAATGTTTGTTCTCATGATTGGAAAGATTCAAGGTCGTTGCATTGTGACGTCAAATGTTTTGATTGTAACGGATGAAGATCACGATTCCTGTATATTTCGAATGTTGTTACTTTATGTTCCGTGGTCTTATAGCCTATATAATGAAACTAGAATATTGTTGCAGTCCAATAATTGGTGTAACCGGTAGGGGACTATTTATTGCTGTGCAATACTCTCAGAATGCTTGTTTTGAACATAATTTTAACCGATAAATATAACTGTTGATTTTTATTTGTTACTTTAAAAGTACCGTAAACGTATATATGTACATGTAAAGTGTTGATAAGCATTTGTTATTTATTTGTATGATAAAACAGACATAAAACTGTGGATAAGTATTTGTTATTTTAAGTATATTATAAAATGATCGATATAAAAGTGCTGAGAATTATTTTTGTTGTTGTAAGTAAATGATACGAGGGTTGTCCGTAAAGTTCGTGGACAACCTTGATAAAAACTGACAAACATTAATTGATAAAGTATATTAAACTACCATTGTTTTATCTTATTAATATGCAATTTTTTCTTACAAACAAAGCACATTTAGTAATAATCCTATTCAATACATAAAGACACAAACTCATATATGGAGCAGTAAAATGAAAAAAATTGGTGACGTTATCCAACGTCAAACGCTAAGGCAGTTAACTTTTCGCAACGTGGTCACAGTTAAACTCAACACGTACATTTTTAATATCGCTCTAACCAGTCATCAAAAATGTGCGCGAACTGTTCTGGTTTGATACGTTATTTATATATATAGATCAAGGGATAAACATTTATGTTCTGTAATCTATCTCAATACTTGCAAGATATATTATCACTTCTGATTCTTTGATCGCATGACACTAACTTCGCCATACTGCAGGCATTAGCAGTGTGTATGGGGTTTTACCTTGTGGCTTTTTTCGAAAGTACCTCGGTTGTTTTCCATCATGTTCCTTCATGTTCTCTCGGACATCATCGTATACCATACTAAAATCAGTTACACTATTTTCCCCGCGTTTTCCATTTCGGAACATTTCTAGTATTTCAAATATGTTACGTCAAAGTCTGATAACCCTAATTATTGATAGTTTATCTTCAAAAGTTATCCTACTTGGGTTTCACTTTGGTATAAAGTATATACTATATATGTATTATTATCTCCTTATATTAAAAGGCCGTAACCAGGGGGTACATGTGCAACCCACATTCTGAAATAAAAATTCTAAAAACTTTCAGTTTTCGGGGGCTTCACCCCAGGACCCCTACTTAGAATATTCTAATGTGAAACATCAAAGTTAGAAATCCTTCCATATGTTCGCAATTTAGCAAATCGGAGTGAATAAACTCCGAAATGAATTTCGTCGTTTCACATTTCAAATTGAACGCCATTTTGCAGGAAGTGGGGGGGGGGGGTTCAGCATGGAACAAGGTATATAATCAAAATGTTAATTAAACGCAAAATCACATAAAACGGTGTGTTTAAACACAAGTTACAGTAATTTATATCTCTATTCTCATTTTGACACAGACCGTATTTTGAAATTTCGTTTTACTACGAAGTGAGTATAGGGGTGTGATTCTATCGTTAAACCGAGTCCGAAGGACAACTGTCATTTTTTTTTATAGAACGTTCTATCTACTGGCCCCTAACAGGGCCTGTTTTGGACCCAATAAAAATGCTAAAGTCTCTCAGTGTCCACCCCTTGGACTCTCTACCAGGACCATCTAGTAGCCTGGTTAGCGGCCTTCAGACCCCTTGCTTTAGTGTTGTGCACCCCCAATGAAAATTCGTGATTACGGCCTTGAAAACAAAGTACATATTTGTATGAATATTACATTGTAAAATTAAGTATATTCTTATTTACATACTCCTAAAAGATACAAATGTACAAATAATTTTTTCACAATATCCACAATAATTCAATGTCACCTTTATATCCACAATAGTTCAATGTCACCTTTATATCCACAAAAGGTCAATGTCGCCTTAATATCCATAATAGGTCAATGTCACCTTAATATCCACAATAGTTCAATGTCACCTTTATATCCACAATAGGTCAATGTCACCTTCATTCTGTAGAAAACTATAACATCGTCTAAAACAGTTTTCTAATTTACTTAATGCGTGTTTTTGTGACATTTAGATCCTGATGCTCACCCACAAGGAATTTCCACCTGCCCGACAGAAATTCCAGTACTGCAGACGACAACTCCAGGTACATGTATGTTAATTTCTTGTATTTTTTTTATCGAACTAGAGTAAATCTAAATGTAAGAGAATACTTAAAAACCCCAGGGAAAAGTTATAAATGAACTAGGCGGTTCCCCCGCTGTTAGATACAAACTTAGAGACAAAAATCGTGTAAGCAAGGATGTTAGTGAAGAAACATATCTTGCACGGGAACCTCAGTTGGAAAAAGAGATTGAGGGGGAGGGGTAACCATGTAAAATGTTATCTTTCATCTGTGAGTTGCGGTGGCTCAGAGGTAGATCTTTCACCTCGTTCGAGCGTTCTAGCCCCATGCTCGCACCCAGTGGCGTAAAACCTATGACGTTAAAATAGGTAGTTATTGCTCCTTCGCCAAGAGTTCGACAATTAGAAGTGAAAACCATGGGTCTTTCGGATATGACATTAAACACGGAAGTTTCATGTCGCAGCAGATGTTGCACACAAAAGAACCATCACTGTTAAACCCCATTAGTGTTAAGCATGGGTCTAAATTTGCAGTCCTTCACCGGCAATGGTGACGTCTCAATATGTGCGAAATATTCTCAACGGGACGGAAAACAAAACAATAATCAATAATCAATAATTAGTTCACTTTTATAAAGTTTTACTTTCATGTTTCCAATTTCCAACATTTCGGTTTGAGCATCACTGAAGAGACATAATTTGTCGAAATGTGCAATGTTAACTTCCACTACTGGACGCAAAATGTACTGAGAGTGTCATTTTTACTGATAATTGCTGATAATTTCTGATACTGTGCTGTTGGTGCTGATAATTACTGATAAAGTACTGTGAAATATGTGGGTACTGATAATTGCTGGTATTTACTGTGGTTTTACTGTGGGTATTGATTACTGATAAAGTATGATAAAGTACTGTGGGTACTGATAATTGCTGATATGTGCTGATATCTGCCGAGGCTTATCGCTCGCCCTGCGATCGACTTGCGGCGGTGTGCAAATGTGTCTCAGTGTAAAAAATCAAAGATAAGGCCGTTTTTCAAAACTTTTTTTTTTAATTTCTTTTTTTCTGATATGCATTTGCTTTCAGCATATTGAGACAATTCCAACGATACCAAACACTATATATGTTTATGAAGAAACCTGGTTTTGGCAGACTTTTTTATATGCCTTTCTTATTCTTCCATAAAATTATTCTTAAACTTCACTATTTAATAATCACAAGTGATTAGCAATGCGGCATTTCATGTTCATGTAATAAGGATATATAGTATTTATTTACCGACATGCTCTCTCTCTCTCTCTCTCTCTCTGGGTTTTTGGATAATAAAATAATGATATGTGTATAACTTGTAATATTGCATGGACATTCTGATCGAGGGTCTTTATCTCAAATGAACTAAATCCGCGTATTTGAAATCAACAGAGCGCGCGGATGTGTTCATGGACCCGTGTTTATATCACAGGCTTTGAAAGAAGACCGGCGATATCCATTTACTAGAGTAAATGTTCATTTATTATATTACCATTGAATTTAAGAATATTTTTTATAGAAAAAAAAATAAAGATAGACATTAAATAAAATCTGTCAAAACAGGTTTCTTCAAAAACATATATAGTGTTTGGTATGTTGGAATTGTCTCAATATGCTGCAAATCATAATGCATATAAGAAAAAAAATGTTTTAAAAAACGCCTTATCTTGATTTTTTTTTACCTGAGAACATTTGCATACAGCCTGCAAGTCGATCGCAGGGCGAGCGAATAAGCTCGGCAAGATATCAGCACATTATCAGCAATTATCAGTACCACACAGTACTTTCACAGTACTTTAATCAATAATATCAGTACCACAGTAAAACCACAGTAAATATCAGCAATTATCAGTATCCACAGTATTTCACAGTACTTTACAGTAATTATCAGCACAACAGTACAATATCAGTATTATCAGCATTATCAGTAAAAAATGGACACTCTCAGTACATTTTGCGTCCAGTAGTGTTCGCCTTTTTGTATATAGCGCAGATTAAAAGCATCGATTACAATTATCTGGTTTCAGGTCGGGTGACACTGATAATGCACCACTCTGTCGAGCCGGAGTTAAAGAAACTCAATTTCAAGATTTACAAACTTACGAAGATTGGACGAGATGCCCTCCAGGTCTTTTTTGACAGAATATTTCCACCTTTGGACCTGGCTTCTGTGCTCATCATCACAAACAAAGTCTACAGCATGGGCAATACAAGTTCAATCCAGACCAATGTACTCTCTGTTTCCAGGTATCTAACTCCATTCGAAAGAGGTGCAAATTAGTTTGGACTCACCGATCGGTAATATTATTAGTTATATGGATTCTTGGCAGGGTATACGCCTCATATTCCCTGTCAAAGAAATACACTTTGACAGGAATATGAGGCCATATACCCTGCCAAGACATCCACATAACGAATATGTACTACTGCTGAGCGATCATTTGAAAATCGAACAATCAAAGAGCGAGAGGGCAGAACTCTGGGGAAAAAAAGAAAGTTGAGCGAAGAAAATTTAATTTATTATGTACAACATTTATCCAGCATTTCAACCAATAACTTTTAAAAGAACAATTGTATTTATTCTTAAATTTTAACATTGCATTTAATGTGAAAAAAGTTGTGAAATCTAAGCAAGTTGCGTTTATATTAGCCTAAAACAAATGGTGCAGCTGTCTTCAACTATGACGTACAAACGGTAAACTTGTTTACAAACACGCAACTGTATTATTGTTATTACGTCGTGAGTGGAGTTTTGTAATAATTATCAAAGTAAGTAAATGTAATTTTACAAATAATTTTTTGAGAATATTCAAGCTATATAGATGGATAAATGCAAAAAAGTAACGATTTGTTAACGAAGCGTTAAATATTGGAAGCCATTTTGTATCCCATCTATTCTTGACAGGGTATTGGCCTCATGTCACGCTTTCGTCCAATCAAATGCCTACATTTTTCTCTGCAGTAGTACATTAAGTTTTATTCACTCAATATCTTAAATCCTGTGTGAATTCTTTATACTGTTTTCCCTACAACATCATTAGTTATATGGATTCTTGAAGGGTATATGGACTCATATTGGGTATACATATCCTGCCAAGAATCCATATAATTCATATACATGTACAACTGCAGAATGCTCAATGTAAAAATCGAACAATCAACGAAATGGAAGGTGCAGAGATTACTATTATTCAAATTGAGTTTGAGGTTACAGTCAAAATACGTATATACTGATACATAATTATTTTAACAGATAAATCAACTTAATTTGAAAAATGGAAGATATTGTAGTATCAATTAATTGCTATCGCTTTGCTTGACTCGCATATAAATTACACACTGAATCCCCTAAAACTGTAGATGTACCTAGCTAACTTTAAAATCAAAGACCAAGATTGAAACTAAACATATGATATATTTTAGTCTCAATACCTTCACACGCTTTACCGTGATAGATACCACAGTTGATGCGTTGGTCGCCCATAGAAAAAAATGACCTACCTCCCCCCTTTGATATAATTTCGAATTTCCTAATGGTTTAAATCAATTAATTCTATATGAAAGACTTCAGGCTTTCTTTTTCTGATACAAGGAATGTTTCGAAACTTGGCTGTTTTCACCCTCATGTACAGTTGTACACTCACCGTTCAATCCTGTCCTTGACGCTACTCATCCTGGGACTGGTCACACATATTTTTCATTCATATCTCAAACTGGGTTGAAAGAAAGTGTAGCCACTTTTTTGCAAATGGTGTTTTTCGTCATCGAAATATCTTTCACACATAGATCACTTTACTGTTTTCACTTGAAATGACTTTTTAATCAATGTTTTACATATGATAAATAAGAAGTGACACTGCTGAGTGAAATAAACCGAATTCTGGGTATTAGTTTAAGTACAGCTAGGTCTTATTAATGATCACAATACATACGGAACAAAGTGTGTTAAACGTTTTTCATTTACTGTTTGACATTCTAGAAATACAAAAAACACCTGAAAATCACTTGCTGACTCTCATGCACGAAATTCAGTCGGAACTGGAACATTCAAGTGAAGTACGTATATCAGAGTTCGGGCATATAACGTTAACCGAGGCTCTAATTAACTTATCGGAGTAGGATTTCCCAAACTATGTAGCTATTAATGGGATGGTCTCTGTTCGCTCGGTGATTTACCTTAGTATTCACATACATGTACATCATCAGCCTAATGCAAAATAGTTTTGTATAGAATCGGCTTTGTCTTTCATCAAGATTGGTGAAGAGATATGTCTTAAACTTTCCCCGCATGTCACGCGGATAGGGTGCTAAAACATAACGTGTCAGAATTGTTTTTGTATGCAACGGAAGTAAACTTGCTTGTGTTCGAACTATATATTATGTATCAGTATATATGTATTTTGACATCTAAATATTTACCATTTGGAGACTGATCGACCAACGTTAGCTGACAGTATCAGGAATGTAGTTTGGACAGCAATGAAGTGCAAAGAGTCAATCATCATATGATTCTTTTTTTTAACTGAAACAATGATTAAGAATCATTAGTTTATCGATAAAACAATGGGAATCATCTTGCTGTTTTAAAATTGA
>CAJDSM010001604.1:254-10443 GCA_903981925.1 Ostrea lurida
CATTTGGGGAGTTTTGAAAGTACTCCAATAACGTAGTTTTCCCACTTCCTATGTTTCCCTCCACCGAGACCTGCAAAATTCAAACAGATCCAAGACTGAAGAATTTTGAATTCCTTGTAATTTGACTTACTATGTCCAACTTGATAAATAATTTGATCACAACCAGGTACTCTATCTGACTTTATAATATTAGCGATATTCTAAAGATGCTGTACAATGATAATGATACATGACTTGAGTCTGAACTTTCGAAATCATTTGTCATTGTAATCTTTACACCAGGTAACAAAACTTGGTCAAGATCTGCAGTGAAGAAGCTGTAGAACTGTCTGTAGAGAAAATGGGATTGAGCTCTCTGGTCTGTCCCAATATCTTACCCATGGAACCCATTATCTTACCGTAAATAATTTTCCTTTTGGAATAATCCTTCGTATATTTTCATCTTGAAACACTGTAAAGGGGAAAAGAAGAAGAAAAAAGTGTGTTTATTCTGATGATCAACAATAGAAAAATTAGCAAATATTTCCCAAATTCTAGTCTAGAAAATCCTTAAGACTTGTAATACGAAATGCATAATCATCATTCTAATGCAATTGTTTTGTAACATGTATTTGATGGCTAATGCACTGACATTTGAGATGGTTTAAACGAGCGTTAAGAGATGGAAAGCTTTCGATTGTGACGTCACAATGCTGTGACGCAAAAACATAACGTCAAACATAATCATTTTCATACAAAATAGCAAAACAAATGGTAAACATCAAGCAAAATTGCCTATAGAATGGGAATAACTACCTTCACTTTGTGATTTGCGACCGTTAATGCTGATTTAACGGTTGCAAACATCCGTTTTACGGCTCCGCTTACGCGTCGCCAGTAAAACTAGTTTCAACCGTTAAATCAGCATTAACGTGCGCCAATCAACAAATGAGAAGGTAGTTATTCCCTAAATGACCTTCTGTAAAAATAATTTTAAAATATGGAAAAGAACGGCAAATTCTAGACTACATTCACTGGGGACTTTACTAAATGAATGTGTTTGTTTTGATTGTTACTTTAAAGTTTAAACCCTTTCTAACTAGAACAAAAATCTGAGTAACTGCAAGTTATTTTCACAATTCTATTAACTTCCTAACAATGATTATAAACCCATTTCAGACTCTAGTCTAAAGACAACATAGGCCTGGCACTGAGTCTTGTTTACAAGCATAAACAATTTTACTGGCCTCAGTCTTTGGGAAAGAATTTTTAATACTGAAGGCCTCAGTCTTTGGGGGAACCAATTTTACTGGCCTCAGTCTGGGATGGGCTTGCAAAATGTGTAGCAAAACTGATCAGATTTACATCTTACACATAGGAATTTCTAGAATACATTCTACTATCTAGAATCTATTTCTAAAGAATTTTAAGATCAACAATAATCACACTTTTTCAGACCAATGAATCTACAGTGTCAGTTCTAATGCAAGCATGAGGATCTAAATACGGTAGGATTTTTTTATAAATTGCATCACTATCTAAAACACACTGGCTCATTAGGCTTAAATGTCAACGAAGTAAAGTTGACATGTGAGCACTTTTTAACAAAATGGTGTTAATGTTATGTCTTGTGATGAAAAACCAGGTCACCCATTCTACAAGATTAAGAACAAAAGACAAGCTTGAATGCAAATCTTTTTCTGAGAAAAAAAAAAAATCTCATCATATAGATTTAAATTTTCAAAACTGATATTACCCCCCAAAAATTTCAAGTAGGCCTAATTTCACAGATTCCACAACCTTCTCAAAAAAAAAAAAAATGCGCGTAGACTTGGAGTATGATCTGCAGTTGGCTAGTGAAATGTAAATTTCCATTTCATTAACATTTTCTCCCCTTTCATTTGCATCAACAATTAAGAAAATAAATACCTTTCTCCGTGATCCTTTTTATTTGTTCGGCACCCAGCATTCTGACCTGTGAATACGATCTCTCAATCCTCCCTCCGTTGTCCACTGCAAGTGATTTGGCGCAAATGTTGCAAACAACAGGCAAATTTTCCGCCAATATACGTCGAGTGATTTGATTGGCAATCAACCCGATCAGCGCCATCTAGCCAAGATATGCAACTCCAACTTCAAAAATTTCTCTTTCCATTTTTCTAAAATTTATGTATATCATTCTTAAAGAATGTCGGTTACAGAACATATCTAAATTCTACATTTGGTCCAAATTTTAGCTCACTTAAATCCTTACAGTTCCGTAGTAAAAGTCTCTGTTTACGTTCCTTTGCTGATGTTGCAAATAATGAAAACTCTGAAAACACTGCGCTGTGCACTGTCACTTGCCAGCGACTCGGATAACGTCTTCACTTCAGTATACACAATTGTGTTCCCAACTGATTTACACGAAAAACACCAGTTCCATGGTTTCTTCCATGTTAACAAAAAATGTCGTGCTGCTAAAAGATTAATCGCACATGCAATTCTCTACCCGATGAACATTCAAGAGATAATCCGATGGTAATATTTTAATGCCGATCCCGATCTTCCAGATAAAAATTCCAAGGTGATGCGTACGAATTTTTACAAACGATGAAAGCGGATTTATGTTTACATAAAGGATTTCTGAACAGACAATGTAAAAGCTACTAAAGGTCCATTAAAAATTCTTAATATGGAGGGGGGAAAAGGAAAGAAAGATAACCAAAAAAAGTCACCATATCATTTCATTCTAAATATAAATCAGGTTGTTGTTCGCAAGAAATGAAATTCAAGACAAAAATAAAACATATTTCTATTATAGTAGTAGTATTTGTTTGTCAACAAATTATGACATCTTGGCACCCCTTTCTTAATTTTCCTGGACTCAACTTATATAGAGATAGGAAGGTGGTGCCCAATGTCATTTGAGCCCGCATTTGAGTTTTTGTTCACATCGCGCTATTTCGAACTGTCTAGTGCTCTAGATTTCCCTAGATCTCTATGATTGGCTCAAGAGGTCGGGGTGGGGTATCTATTCGTTTTCCACTTCTAGAACTAGTCCAGGTCAATACTACTGCCGGTATTTTTGTACGGGTGTCCTGGATCTCTATGGTCTGTTAAAATTGTTCTACCCCTAAATCTCTATAGCTAGTCTGGTGCTCTGTCCCTTAATCAATTTTCAATCTAGTTAACATCATGGATCTTTTGATTTTAAATCGGCTCAAGGGATGCGTTGAAAATTCTGACCGGTCACCCAATCATATATTTGTGACCTGTTCATGTATATAGTTGCTGCAAGTAAGTGCATATTAATTGTTATTGTAATTACCTGGGTATACGTTGTCATTATTATTTCATGATAACAATTTTTTATAATTAAGAGAATGTAGTGCTCAGATAAGTTTACCGCCGGCCCATTGATGTAATGAATTGTCAACTTGAATTGTCTATACCCAGGCCCGGCATGTCTTTACGCCATTAATCGCATGAAAAGTTTGATTTGGAAAATTGCATCTCTAATTGTCAAAAAATTACTCCATCCAGCGGACTCTGTGTAACACCAAGGTAGAGGAAGACCCCCCCCCCCAACCTAACACCCCCGCCTCACACACACAACCCCCCCCCCACCCCAATGTTATACATCTTAAAGTTGTTCCCGCTTCCCAGAGCAACAGGTCGTAAAAGTTTATCGATCTGACCTGCTGCTTTCCCTATCTCATCAGTGGCAGATGGCAGATCCAAAAAGTTTTCAAACGGAGGTTGCAATCGAAGTTTGAATTTTGAAGCCAAAGAGAGGGAGGGGTTGTTGAAGACCCCAAAATAACAAAACTTACTGTTTTAAATACTTAACCAAACGCGGGAGGGGGGGGGGTAGGCTCCATAACCCCATTACCTATCTATATCCACTACAGAACAGCGTACTATATTTAGCACTTTATTTCTATTTCAGAGTCCAAATCAACAATCAAGAGAAAAGAATAGATGGCAATTGATACAAAATATTTCAATATCAATTGATGCGTCATGGTATATTCAAACACACTGGCAAAGCACTATAGCAAATTATATGTATACACATGTATATATATATTACTATACACATATCATGTTATTATATAGATTAAACTGCCTACAAAATCAATCGAGAATTTCGTTTCCTTCTGAGTTGAGTTACCTAGAAAGTTTTGTTCGTATCACCACAACAGCATGCTCCTGTTAAACTCTAAACACTAACAATAAAAACAAACTGCAAACACATTCTATAAGNACAATAAAAACAAACTGCAAACACATTCTATGAGCACAAACTGTAAACACAAACACTGTAAATACATTCTATAAACACAAACTGTAAACACATTCTTTAAACACTAACTGTAAACACATTCTATAAACACATTCTGTAAACACATTCTATAAACACAAACACTGTAAACACATTCTGTAAACACTAACTGTAAACACATTCTATAAACACATTCTGTAAACACATTCTATAAACACAAACACTGTAAACACATTCTGTAAACACTAACTGTAAACACATTCTATAAACACATTCTGTAAACACATTCTATAAACACAAACACTGTAAACACATTCTGTAAACACTAACTGTAAACACATTCTATAAACACATTCTGTAAACACATTCTATAAACACTTACTGTAAACACATTCTATAAACACAAACTATAAACACTAACTGTAAACACATCATATAAACACTAAAGTTGTGTAAACACAAACTGTAAACACTAAATATAAACACTAATTGTAAACACATCCTATGAATACAAACTGTAAGTTGCACAAACTATACTTGATTCAAAGTTTGATTAACTTAAAAGTCCTATGGACTGTAAACACAAACTATAAATTATACAAACTGAAAATAAATTGAAAACACAAACTTTAAACTCTAACTATAAATACTACTAGAAGGCTAATTTTAGCTGTCTTGGACATGTGGCATGGGTCAGTGCATTTTAATTTACATTAAATAATATTTAAGTTTCTCTAGAAGCAGGTGCATAGTTTATCTTAAATTGAGTTACTTGTTCTAAAAAGTCATAAAGACATCACATTGGTTTCGTGTAGTGATATCTAATTTAGAATATATCCATGTTAACAAATATCATATACAGTGTAGGCGCACACACACACGCACACGTGCTATTTCATTTACGCCATACTATAAAATATTATCGGGATAGGAATACAAAATTTCGCGGCAGTTTTTATCGGAATCCCTCTTGGGTTATTAGATCAGCACGTCGTTACGGTTGACCTGACATGTAGTCGTTTAAGTACACATGCTTCTTGTGTTTACATTGCAGTATAGGTGTAAACGCCACTGAGATAAGATACACATGCAGGATTTAAAAACTCTGTAAAAACGTGGAAGTATTTTTTGACACAGGTAAGTTGACACAGCAAATAGAAATCCAGTGCAAGATTGTTCGAGGCATTTTTTGTAAACACTCATTTTCCTTATCAAAAATGTTGTGAAAGGGTAAAAATAAAAAGTGTTATCGTTTGACAGGACAACTCAGGGGTTTGGGAATTTAGGTTAAATTTTCAAAAATTTCGAAATTTTGTGTCAAATCGGATTCTCGACTTTTCTCCTGAAAGACGAAGTAATGCAGACCTTGGTATTCATATGATAGATCACTCAGGTTTCTCTGATTAGTATTGACATAATATTTCTGTAGGGTGATATGAATACTAGTTTCAAAAATCATTTGCCAAAGAGTAAAAGAATAATTAATATGAAAATTCAGAGTTCCAAGATGGTTTATAATAGACGTGTCCATAATTGCTTAAGAACATAGAAATTCAGTATCATTATGATATTTAAGATGAGTAATATGGTTACTTATTGACAAAGTCATCATTAAAAACTCATAGGTGTTACATGAATAATAAATGATATTACAGAAGTAATAGTATACAGAATTAGATTACATGTATATTGAATATATTACAATTAGCATAGATCTGATAATAATATTAATATAACAGTATACAAATTCAATATCAATTTCTAGTAAGCTTTTTTTTTGTCCATTAGGCAGTGTGTATTGTGTATACATGTATACTATAGATTAAACATAATTAACTTGTATGGATGATATTGGTAAGGTTTACGATAGCACTGATATTTTTGATGCATTGTCAATTCCTCACATTACAAAGTTTGGATATATATATATTTCATTGTGCAAATTAGACTGAATTAGCATATACAGTTCAACCTGGTATCTCGAACACTGATATCTTTGTTGTTTTTTACATTGAATGAATTGATCTGACAATTTGCAGCCGAGACTTTACAGCATGTAGCTCAATGGGCCAGTGTCTGAGTCTAGACCAGGAGGAGCTAAAGGCCCGGGCTCGAAGCGAGGCGATCGACCGGAATCTTCAGACCTGGGCCAAGAAAGATCAGAATGTCATCAAAATTCTCTTATTGGGTAAGTCATTTCTTGAGTGGCCGTGTAAATCAGAGTTATAGCTGTCATATGTCACATATTGGTCGTAAACTGAGGATAAACCAGGATCAATCGATGATATTCGGCTGGGAAACATTCATTGATGCTCACAGGTCAATAAATACAATTACAACCTACGCGAAGGACTATTGAGAGAGTTTGTCACATTTATAAGTGAAGTTCATGTAGCAAGTAATGAATAAAAAGATATAAACTTTCAACAGAACATCCCCACCCCCCTCCCTTACATCTCATTTTGAAAATTTGAATAAAACCAGGAAGACTTTAGTAGAATTGTAATCGTCATCTTACAGATATTAATTGCACGTTCAACAGGATGTGTTTTCTGCGTATACAACTGACTTTTTAGGTGTGTGCTTTGTGTCTTGTATA
Source organism: Ostrea lurida (assembly GCA_903981925.1). Lineage (NCBI taxonomy): Eukaryota > Metazoa > Mollusca > Bivalvia > Ostreida > Ostreidae > Ostrea > Ostrea lurida. Next base: position 7,100 of record CAJDSM010001604.1, read on the forward strand.
GTTTCAAAGAATGAGTCAAAATTTTGATCAAAGTAAACCACCCTTGTTTGACACATCTCTAGTAATTTCAAATTACCTTTGGTGTTTAATGGTGCTCTTTACTCTCTACGAGTGTTAATTGAGACAATGATCGGTATAAACTTGCTTTAATGATTACCTGTTCATTATACAGAAGTACACAATCTGGGGAATATTTTGAAACTTGGTGTTTACATACAAAGAGTTGCTTGGCAGTGTATATGAATTTTAATGTCAGATTCATGCGGATTTTGAGGGAGGACCATCAGTCATATTTTGCTGAGACACTCCGGAATGTGAATTCATGTACTTAAACACGGACCATTGTCAGTGAATTAATTATCAATGGTACCGTACTATAACCAGTTAATCAGAACCCGTCAAATTTAAACAAAACATTATAACTATATTGATGCTTAATTTGATAAAATAACTAGGAATGTCACGTGTGGGTGTCAAAATTTTTTTTCTTCTGGAATTTTTATTTAACCTAGATATATATATATATATATTAGAGGTTTTATTCTGAATGTCATGGATAAATAACACCTCTGGATTTGTCAGGACAACATAGAAGGGCAATTTGTAATTCTATTAAATTAGGAAAATGACATAAGCAATAAGATTATATTACATTGCCGTTTTTTCCCTAACGTGTTTAATTGCATCATACTAAAAAAAGAGGTGTCCAATTGCGTTCCGTAACAGTTGCTTGAATGTATTGAATTCTTTTTTAAAAGCCGTCTTTTTTAAATAACAAGTTGTAGATGAATTTGTTTTAAAGGACAATTTGTGTCTAGCATAGAATTCTGATGGAGTGTTATGATAGTGCATTAAGATTAGCTCGTCCAATGATCGACTTAAATGATCGTGGCTAAAGAATAGTTTATCGTGTTGGTAGTATCCATGTGTGAATTTGTTGTGAAGGGTTTTTAAAAAGTTTAAATTAGCTCCAATTATAAGAGCCACACCAAGATGTCCCTTTATTTATGTTTTCATAAGTTATTTACATCTAAAAATGGAACTTAGACAGAATTACCAAGCCCTCAGTAATTGATTTCACAAATATAACACACTCATGGTATTTCTGATTTTATTCAAATTTCGACATCTTGCGTACATTTTAATAATAGAAAACCGATGATAAGAAATTGTTTAAAACAAAGAAAACATTGAGGAACATAAAATGCATGGTTTACAATTACAAAGGTAAAAAGTCTACAGATGATGTCATACATTTCAATGAGAAAACTTTGGATATTAATATATATATTACAAAAGTCATTAATAAGAGGTTTAAACGATTGGACTAATCTGATTATACCTGCTGACTTCATTTGATCTGCAAGAAAATAAAAACTGAAGTTTCACATGCTATAAAAACATGCCACACTTTTATTTCATTAGTTAAAGAGCTGACTGCAGATTAATTGAATCATAAGAAGGTTATTGGATTTTCAATGATCTAGTAAGGTTTAAAATGATCATTGTTTTCTATTGTGAGAACAAAGATCAAAGTGAACTTTTGGAATGAGTGAAACAGAACAGCTTGTACTTCCTTAACCCCTCCTAATATAATCTCTCTCTCTCTTCTCTCTCTCTCTCTCTCTCTCTCTCTCTCTCTCTCTCTCTCTCCTCTCTCTCCTCTCTCTCTCTCTCTCTCTCTCTCTCTCTCTGCTTATTTCTCTCTCTCTTTTTCTGCTGTCTGCTTATTTCTCTCTGTCTCTGTCTGTCTGTGTGTCTCTCTCTCTCTCTTTTTTTTTTTCTCTGTCTGTCTGCCTGTCTCTCTCTCTTTGTCTTTCCATCAATCTGTCTTTCTGTCTTTGTTTCTTTGTCTGTCTCTGTGCCTGTCTCTCTCTCTGTCTTTCTCGCTGTCTTTGTCTGTCTATCTGTCTTTGTCTGTGTCTCTCTCTCTGTCTTTCTCTATATCTCTCTCTCCAATGATGAATTCTGTGATAGGAGTGAGGATGTTTCATTGTCTCTGACATGGAATACTAGCTTAGCAGAAGGGAAGGGAGAGGCTATAGAAAAAACATTATAAAACCTAAAGTTGGAAAGGGATGTAACAGTATGTTTTGTATTGAGAAGTATCTTGCATTTTTGGTTAAAATATAATTACTGTAAATAAATATTTGCAAGATTGCGTTGACAGAAAATCTTAGCGTGTATTAAATTGAACAGTGGATTTTCTGGCCAAACCCAAACACGTTACAACATATGCATCGTGAATTAAGATATTTAACATATATTCATAAATTCATTTTATTTGAGAGTTGAATACCAGAGGCGGATCCAGAAATTTCAGAACCAGGGGGCGTGCTATAATTCTTGTGGTTTGGAGATTGTTCTGATGCCACTTTACACATACCCTATTTTTTGTAGTGAGATATCGATCAAGTAGAGAATAAAATACATAATTATCCCCTCGCAACTAGTTGCGGAGGGGATATAGCATCGCTGCCATGCGTCCGTGTGGATGTGATTGATTGATTATTTATTGTTTTACGTCCCACTCGAGAATATTTCACTCATATGGAGACGTCACCATTGCCGGTGAAGGGCTGCAAAATTTAGGCCTATGCTCGGCGCTCAGGGCCATTGAGCAGGGAGGGATCTTTATCGTGCCACACCTGCTGTGACACGGGGCCTCGGTTTTTCCGGTCTCATCCGAATGACCGTCCCATATAGTCGCCTCTTACGACAGGCAAGGGGATGCTGTGGGCCTATTCTATCCCGGACCCACACGGGTCCGTGTGGATGTGTGTGCGTCCGTGTCTGTGTGTGTCTATTACCTTGACCCTTTGACCACTTGAAAATCAAAGGGTTTATCCTCTCTCCATGGGCACAATTTGTGGAAGGTTTGATGATTCTCTGATGAATGCCGAGTCCTCTATCTTGTTCACAAGAATTTAGTCAATAGTACATAGGACCTTGACTTGACCCTTGAACTTGAAAATCAATAGGGTTTATCCTCTCTCCATGGGCAACATTTGTGGAAGTTGATGATTATCTGATGAATGCTGAATCTTCTATCTTGTTCACAAGAATTTTAGTCAATAGTCCATAGTGGCTGACCTTTGAACTTTGAAAAATCAATAGGGTTCATTCTCTCTCCATGGGCAACATTTGTGAAAGGTTTGATGATTCTCTGATGAATGCTGAGTCCTCTAGTTCACAAGAATTTTAGTCAATAGCCATAGTGACCTTGACCTTTGACCCTGAATAATCAATAGGTTCATTCCTCTCTCCATGGACAACATTGTGAAAGGTTTGATGATTCTCTGATGAATGCCTTGCTTCTATCTTGTTTCACATTCAAGGTTCTG
>CAJDSM010001605.1:2897-17077 GCA_903981925.1 Ostrea lurida
GGCACATCCTTCCAGATCACGGTGATGCATTTGGTCTGTCGATTCATCATCCATTACTAACTAAATCTAAGTGAACGATATAGCCTTGGTGGAAAATGACTACAGTACGGACATGACAACTGGTGTATCGAAGATCTACTGTCCCAATATCATGAAATACAAGGATTTGCTTAAAATACCACATTATTGTGATAAAATCGTCTCCATAATGAGTGAAATATTCTCGAGTGGGACGTAAACAGTAAATATTCTCGAAGTGGGACGTTAAACGTAATAATAATCATATCCAAAAATAGATATCATACAGCACGGAACTGGCGCATGAATATGCTACAAAACATCTAACTTTCATGGTATTATATTTAAACTGACGAAAATAAAATTGGTCCAAGCCTGTGTTCTATGTGAATTTTTGACATTTCATCACAAAAATGTAGTGATTTTTAAGCAAATTCTTGTATTTCACGATCTTTCATGATGTTTGGGGCAGTATATCTCAAAAACACCAATGTGAAACTCCAAAGATTTTACCATCCTGATAAACCATCAATGATAGTATACCATACATTGACTATCATTTGTGTAGAAGAAATTTTTTTGTTGAAAGGAGTACGCCAACGAAGGGTGAAAATCGGCCCTGTAAATGGGGCAAAATTAAAGTGATGTTTCAACAAATTATTTTCTGCACAAGTGATAGTCTATGCATGGTAGTTTATCGGGATGGTAACATTTTGGAATTTTGCATTGGTGTATCTAAGATCTAATGCCCCAAACATCATGAAATATCATATAATACAGGAATTTGCTTAAAATCACCACATTTTTGTGATAAAATGTGCTAATTTGATATAGAACACAAATCTGGACCAAGAAGATGTTATCAAAATTGTAACCTTCCTGGTATCATATTTAAACTGACAAAAATAAAATTGGTCCAAGCATGTGCTCTTGAAATATGATGTTTGGATATTACATAACAAAAATGGGATGAAAATCAGAAATCAAAATCAGAATCGTAAGCAAATATAGATGCGCTGTACTTACATAGTACTTAGATACTCCTTCAAGAGAACAACGTTTCTCCAGCTGGACAGATAATCTGTTGTTACAGAATGCGTACTCTGTTGACAGGGAATACTTACTTATAACGGAATAATTCTTGTGCTGTCATATATATATATATAATATATATATATATATACTAATATATATATATATATAATATATAATATATTATATATATACTAAGAGTTTTTCAATCTATGGCAGTTACCAGCATTTTGTCTGCCATTTTTTCAAATTCTGCCTGACAGCAAAAAGTTATGGCAGACAACTTTTTAAAAAAATTATTATCTCTAAACTGGTGCCGTAGATTTTAAACACAGTTAAAGACGTATCGCAAAACCAAACGTTTATTTTTTTCAATAAGAAATTACAACTATTTGGGAAAAACGTTGTCAGACATTTTGACTGGTTTAATAAGAGATCTGTCGGACATTATTTTTTTTAGGTAGACTTTGGCCATGATTGACAGGATTTGGAAAACTATATATATAGAAGCACAAAATGACCAACGACACGAACAATTAAAATTAATAAATTTTCAGGACAACCCGTCCCTTCTTCAGGACAAATGAACAGGTTTATATAAAACAATTAAAAATGAATATGGAATAAATAAAACTAGCACTACAACTAAACTAAATCAACAAACGTATTTACACTGCAAGTCACATGTCTGAGGTTTTGGCTTGCTATTCAATGATCAAAAGTGGAGGAAATTAGGACACGCCCTCACTAATTTCTCCAAAGGGCTGATCCATGATCTTGGATAAGCCCTTTGGAGAAATAGGACGTGTCCTAATTGATTTTGTATTAATTGGGGACAGGTTTTGGAAAATATATGATGATAAACCGCTTAAAACTACATACAGTTATCATACAAATAGGCACTACAGGCTCAATGTACATTGTATCTAGAATGTATAACAATAGTAAGATGTATATATATGACAGTATTATTTAAGATGTAGTAGAGACATCCTCTACGTTATACACAGAAAGAGATCCGGTGGCTTGTCCAATAACGTAAATGAATGGAATACCGGACGGGCTATCTCCTGCGTTCACGGATCTGAAACGGAACAAATAGTTTACGTGATAATAAATCAAACATACTTAAGTAGCGCATGACAATATCAAAACCCAGAGGCATTAAAATTACATAACCACGGGGATCCTTGATGGTTAAAAAAGTGGATTATTCCTCTAAAAAGTACGACCATGTCCCACCCTTTCCTCATGATTAAAAGTGGTTATCTTTCATAAATAGATATTTATTCTGTTTAATTAATTCGTCACTTTACATTCAAAGAGCCCACCCAGATCCCTAAACGGGGTGGCTATTTTCAAACTCCTCCCTTCAAGAACTTAATTTGAATATTTTCTCATGAATTTTCAGTACGATTCATATAGTCTCGCCTTAGTGCCCGAATGTCTGGTCCAGCGGCCATGAATTCAACATTAAAGTAGAATATTCCATTGTGATGATAATTATGTTATTGTACAAGACGTATTCAAGTGAAAAGATTTTTAAAAAATTACAATGTCACAATATCACCTTTTATGTTTCATCATATGGCTACATGCAGAATAATCAATCACGAGGTTCATAATTATGATAGAATTTATCTATCAGTGTATAACAATGTATATCCAATTTGCAAGCAAGATGTTTTTGAGTAAGAAGGTGTTTACAAATTGTTTACAGTAACACTTAATAACAAAATTAGTCCTATATTGATAAACATCTGACAAATGATCGAAAGAAAACCAATGATTCTTAAATATTCTAATATGTAATTTCAGTAGATGACCAAATTAGCCCAAACTCTTGGCCCAGGGGCTTAAGGTCATGGATTTCATAATTTCGATAGAAGCCTTATTATAACTAAGAACCCATGGCCTCCCTACATGATTTTCAAAGGTCAACAAAACATTGAAAGCCAATAGATGACATAATTATTTCTTTCCGTCAAAAACTCGAACCGCTGATCAACGGACCATTGAACACTCGATATAAATTTTTTGCTGCAATGATTTTCTACTTTAATATTTGATTACACTGCATTTTTCCGCCTTTTCATTTAAACACATTTAAATCCCCTAAATAAGCCTTTGTGCTATGGATAGTTGAAAATAGTGTGTGATTCTTGAGAGGTTGGGAATGTTAAAATAGCAAAATCGGTCTGGAAATTACATATAACAGATGGATGAACGGTCATACGGTGGCGGTCGAATTATATACCCCAGATTATTCATGCTGCTTACATTCATCTATATAATGTGCTCTTCACATTTGATTAAAGCTACGAAAATGAAGTCATCATTTCTACAAACATACCCAATATCGGAGACACCTTGGTCGCCGGCGGTTTCAGCATTGTACAGGTTGTTCCAGGTGTCATGTATATCTCCTTCACGTAGGACACTCTCAAAGTTAGCACTGATGTCTCTCATGCTGAAGACGTATAAGACACCCATCCTGGAACCAACAATTAGAACTGGTGTTGCCCCCACTGTACCCACAGCCATGGCACTAGGCTCTGGGCCCTGAACAAAGATACATCTTTGACTGTATTATATTAATTTCACATCCAATACCTTTGATATATTGATAATCAGACACCTAACCCGTTGAAATCATCACGTTAACAGTATCCTTTCATATCATGCTTTGGTATTTTGCTTTAAATACCGTAATCATATACTGATAACTTACCATATCGTCGGACCTCTCATCAACCTGTTGAGTTGGAGAACTATTACCATTACTACAATCGCCATTAAATGTGGGTGCGTAGCTTTGAGAGGCTCTTCTCTCTAAGTCGTCCCCACTGTCAAAGACGTGGGCCATGGTTGTAGAGTCCCACAAAGAAATACCACGCCCACCAAATAAGTAAACGTCTTCAATTTTGTTATATAGGTTGTATCCATCCATATTACTTATGTATACCCTTCCTTGAATAGAAATATTGATAGAACTCAGCTTCAAATTGACGATGAGAAGACGGTGATCACAATGTAGGACAAAGCATGCACGTGTCCTACGTTCCCAGGTATCATGTACATGTACATAGCAATTAGGAATTTGTGTAGGAAGATAATATCTGGCAAAATTTCATGATATCTTAGAGGTATTACATGTACTCACGTACCAAGCTGTTGGTTGTCTTGAATTTGTGCAAGAAGTGTCGGATTTATAGTGGTTGTATCAAGATAACCGTCTACAAATGTGTATTACATGGCTTGTTTTATTGATTGTTTTTATGCAAAATATGGTCATATGACCAACCATTTCTGATATTTTTTGAAAACCTTGTAGTATAAAGTCTCGCAATATATTTCCGAACTGAAAAATGCGTCTCGGTAGACTGAATATGAATATATGAAGCGCATTCCGAGGAATTCAATGGAATCCCAAGGAAGGTGGCAAATTCCGTAAAATATCTCGGTAATAGAATTTCATATCTTTATACTTAATGGAAAGATGGAGATAGTGAACAATAATCAATCTCATACGGAACACAAATTAAGAGTTTGGAAACACAGACCTTCTTGGTATACCAATTGTGGGATCAGGTGCTTAGGAGGAGTAAGCATGCCCTGTCGATTGTTACACCCGCCGTGAGCCCGTTATGTTGATCAGGTAAACAGAGTAATCCGTAGTCAAAATCAATGTTTTAAGAATGGTTTGACAATTCGTATGAAACTCGTTAGACAGCATTTGACCCACTGGCAGGTTGTACTGGCAAACTAAATCGTTATAACGACCACAGAATTTGCGAGGTGCAGACTCAAAACGAGACTGTTGAAACCCCTGCAACATCCACTTGTTTTCCAGTAGTCTACCTCGATTTCAACCTCATGCAAATCGAATCAGTTAAAGGACATAAACACCATATGCAGGTGATGATGAACCGTTGCTACATAAATATGGGAAGTTGATAGTGGAGAATCCGAAAATGTCCCGTTTGTTAAAAAGTTGAGTTGATGGTTAGCCTTTGATATATATGTTCAATAAATGATCTAAATATGAAGCATGTGTGTTTTGATGCAAATGTTTTAAAATAATGTGATCCGATTCTTTGGATGGTCGTATTGTTGATGTCATCAAAAGTATGCTTACATTGACTTCTTAACACTCAACTTTCCGCACAAATGCATTTTTAAAAATAGAATAAAGCATTGGTTTTGGCGCATTATAGTAAATTGAATTTTTATCAATACAAAAGCTTGATTCAAAACTTTGTATCATATATCGTTGAAAAGTGCAAGTTATCTGAGCAAAGGTATCGTGTGTCGATTGATCTGATGGTCAGCTTGTAAAATTGACCGATTCGTCTCTTCGAATCATGTAAATGTAATACTTTAAAGGGTTTTAATTTCGCAAGGCTAAAATTTCGCGATTTTTTTTCTTTTGGTAGTTCGCGATGGTTTAAATTTTGCGGAAAGTAAAGAGTCTGAATTAAAATCATACCCCTATATACATTGAACAGTGCTTCGCGATGGTTTTATTTTCGCGATTGTTAATGTAATCGCGAATATAGCGAAAATAAAACTCACGCGAATATTTCCCCCTTTATATAGTAATGAAATAATTAAGGACCCTCTCTGCACTGCACACAAAAGAGCTAGTTAGGGTTTTATGGCGTTTGCTTGTAGTTAGCTGTCATTGTCACTGATTGTTGTGTTTTACATAATATTCATAAATAACTTCGGACTTTTATGTAAAGCGCCTTAGGGTAATTGTTTAATTATATAGGCGCGTATATTAAATGTGCAAATATAATAATAATAATTTTAAGCAATTAGAGTTATCTGCCCTTAGATACAAAAAGGCGAAGGTAACATATGTGTCAAACGTAATCATAATCCAAAAAAAACATATACCAAAATCGAGTGTAGGGCAACACGGACCTCCGACAAAAGCGAAGGTAGGATCAGGTGCCATGGAGGAGTAAGCATCCTCTGCTGACCGGTCACACCCGCCGTGAGCCGCTTAGTCCGAATAAAGTAGACGGATTCCCGTAGTAAATCTAGTAGGAAAATGACAGTCTAAACAAAGGGTATGAAACAATCAGCCAACATATGACTTAGTGATAATTTGTAATCGCAAACAAGGTCATTATAGCGACCCGTAGAATTGCGAATTGATTGACTTTAAACGAGATTCGTTATAACCTGCAGCATCAACTTTTTGTTGTAGTTGGCCTGCTTTAATAAAGTCCGCATACGCCATGCATAGATCTAAAATTGAAATATCACAGTAATATTGGTATATTGCCAAATTCTGAATCAGTTCAAGCATTAAACATTTTTTGTAACATGTCAGTAGGTAAAGATAAGTTAACTGAACTCTTTATTTGCATGTTTTGCTTTCATTCAAGTGAGCAATGGTGATTTATTTTCATCAATACTTCATATCTTTGAACATTTTTCCTGGGGATAAATGGCCCGTACCATATATTAAAAACTACTTAGATAAACTTGATATTAACACCTTAGTGTGATTTAATTTTCTCAGTGTCTAAAAAAAATTCGTTAATGTATAGATGGTCCTTAACTATTGAAAACAAAATTACCATGCCAAGCCACTCTCGCTCTCATGTTATCCTTAAAGCCATAACCATGGTGTCTTGTAGTATAGGTTTTCGTTTTCCCAGTGTCTGCGGAAATGACGAACCCTCTGCCATCGACCAAACCAAATGTGAGCTTTCCAGGTTGGTAGAAAGAGTTGACATTGTGATTACGCAGGTTTGCAGCTATAACGGAAGCATTTTAAAACGGAATTCAGCACCCCTACATTTGAATAACATTATAGTTTCCAAACAACATTTGAAACGTTTTAATCAAATATCAGTTGAAATATTATATAATTGAATACTTCCTAGCTCTTTGAATGACTGAGATCCAACAAAGTAGAAGTCAATAATTCCTCATATTTACCTCCAAGTGACCCTCCAGGTGAATATTAGGATTTATTGACTTCTACTAACTTGGATCTCAGCCAACTTGCCGCGATCGATCGATTCACCTCCTTACATTAAAGCAGAGAAAATTTGAAGGTTTTTAAAATCATTTAATCATATAATAAAACAATTATTGCTGCTTTATCGGTCAACACGGTGATTCAAACACCTTCATAGTACAAAATTCACCTCACTCTTCGGGATCGGTTAATATTGTATTTCTCAGGTGTCTAAATCATCGTACTGACCTCAAAAACAGTAATTGTATAATGTTCTGCCATGAATCATACACCCAAAGGTAAAATAGAGCGAAATAAAGAATCACAGATATCAAGTAAGTGATTTAATATCATGTTACCGCCATTTTGATCACTGGCATCCAACATATAACTTGTCCAGTTCTTGGCTCCCAAAGCATAAAGCTCTATGATCCTCTGATTAAACAGGTCGATTTTCAGTACTGCGTTGTTTTCCTGCATGAATGAAATGTTATGTATAATATACCAATATACCATCCTAATCTAATCACAGTGGTATTCTGGTTATACCTGGCAAGAAACGAAAGCGAATCTGTCGTCGTTGCTGATCGTTACTGACTCGGGCTCGAGATCCTGTGAGAAAGTATTAACTGTTCCAACATCGTGATCTCCACGGAATACATAGCGAACGCCATTATTGATGTAATCTTGAACTCTGTAAATTGTTAATAAGATTGAAAAAAAATATCATTCAATCAATAAAATATTTGAGACTTACGAGAACGATCACTACTCGTTATCGTTGCCTTTTCGTGCTATACGAATTATATTCATCTATGACGATAATGGTGGCTAACCTCCCATTCAGCTGTGTGAAGTTCATTTTGACTTCTACGGGTAACCCTTGGTCGTTCTTGCTTATGATCGTGAGTGAACCCTCAGGGTCGACTAGAGTATTTGTTGTCGGGTTAATGGTCACTGGTCCTTCATTGGCAACAACCAGTCTTTTGCAATCAGTGGTATATTCCATATCCTTTGGGTGAACTCCGACTAAAAATATCCCTTGATTTATTGTTTGTAAACATCACCCCCAATTTGCGCTGGGGGGCTTTAGCATAACTGAAAAGAGGTAAGTCTGGATATTATAAATTAGTTATAAGTGTTTTCTGATTATTGTGCATTGTAGAAGTGATACTGTCATTATTATTGTATTAGGAAAACTTAAATATATGATCTTTTCAAATCGTATTTTCAAAAAGTTTAAAATTTCTTAAACGACACCACATGTTTTATCCTCGGTTATGATTTATGAAGAGAGATAACTGATACAATATTTTTTTCAAGATTCTTCATGGCATAGTCAAGGTAACCATAGCTATACTACGAAATTGAGAGATTCGAAATTGGGTGTCACTAACTGGGTAAATAAGAATTTGATTCTCTTGTGTACTGTATGCATATATAATGATGACTCTACTACTTACCCACCACTCTGTCAATTCTTGTAAATACACGATCTGTTCTGTTGTATGGAGTAAATAGCTCCACGTGGCCCTCAGCCGCTGGATCCACAGAAGACAGTGCCACTGCAATTGTGTCAGAGCACGCTTCCACTGCTGTGATCATACCGTCTACAGCGCTACTGAACACGTGGGTCATCAGGATAGAGGGACTGGCGGGATTGTTCATGTCAATGATGTGTAGGTATTTTTCTGTTGATCGTGCAGCTGTTTTTTTTTTTTATATCAATATAATAATAATTGATGGCGAACAATAGAGGTCTTTTCATTAGAATTCAAAGAGTTAAACAAAGGGATTTAATAACCCTTAAAGTTTACTGATATAGTAAACTTTAAGGACTATTAACTCCCTTTCCTGATCACCAAACTCTAGAAATAAAGAAGTGGTCTTTTTCACTGTATCAGGCAATGCTTTTTTTTTAAGATTTCATGTTCTTATGGTTTTAATAGTGTACTGATAACAATGGCTTTTCAGCAAAATAACTATAGTTACAACAAAGGTCAAAGTTCAGAGTCGTAATGTACTACATCAAAATTGGATTCAATGTGGCTACTTTTGCTTATCGTATCTTAGGGTATCTTCTAAGCGAAAGATGGTATGCATGCCAATTTTCCAAGATTTTGGATTATCTTAACCTTTGACCTTGGCCTAATTTTCAAGGTCAAAAATCTTATTCCAGTTGGTCCAGTCTCTCCAGGACTACTAGTTCTGAAGTTTTTGATTTTTAAGTTATTTCGTAAAGTTTATGGGGCGTTTCTTTGAGGATCATCGAATCCCTAAAATAAAGCAATTGTCTTTTTCACTCTATCAGGCAAAAATTTTAGTGAAGATTCATGTTACTTTCATTTACAGTTTTAATGCTATATATATAACAATGGTTTTTTCGAAAGTGACTGTATTTCCGAGAAAAGGATAAAGGTCGGAGTCGTAATGTGATACACCGACATTGGTTTCAATCGTATCTAAAGAGTATCTTTTAAGGTGAAGACGATGTAAAAATATATTTTTGCAAGATTCTGGGTGTGCCTTGATTTTCAGTGTCAAAGGTCGAACATCACATTTCAGTTTGTTCCATCTTTCTGCAGCCTATAACTCAAAGCTCCTGATTTTTAGGAAAAATCGTAAACTTTCAGGGGCAATAACTCCCCAACGGAATAATGAATCCTCGAAAGTTACTGACAGTAAAATTAATCTTGATTAGCCAATACGTTTTGTGAAGATTCGATATCAACATCTTCTAGGGTTTCTGATTTATACCGATAAGAAGGGTTTTTCGCATAAACCCTAATGAGTTTGTTACAGGTCAAAGTTCAAGTATGAAGGGTGGAGAAAGAAGGTGTTCCGAGAGGTCAAATATGATCAATTACACTTTTTTGATAAGTCTCAAGGTATACAATTTGATTTTGGCGGAAAGTGATCATAATTGTTCGCAAACAATTACATGTAAAGGTCTTTCCATCTTTTCCAAGATTTCAAAGAGTCAAACAATAACTAAAAATATATCATATACGGTACCAATTTTTATGACCAGATGCGCATTTCGAACAATATTATGTCTCTCTTCAGTGATGCTCAAACCGAAATGTTGGAAATCCGAAACATGAAAGTAAAACTTTATAAAAAGTGATTCAATGTAGTGCCAAAATATTGGGGCCAAAAACTTCGAAGAATCAGAGCTAATGCCTGAGGGAGATTAATCCTTAATTTTGACATGAATTTTCTAAAGTTTACCACTGCAATTAAATACATATCCGTTTCAAGCTAGTAACATAGTACATAGCAACTGGGACGTAAGAGACCCTCGGGGACTAACAGTCCACAGCAGAGGCCTCGACCCAGGGTCATAATATATCATATACGGTTACCAATTTTTAATGTACCACTGCAATTAAATACATATCCGTATTTCAAAGCTAGTAAACATAGTACATAGCAACTGGGCTGTAGAGACCCTCGGGGACTACAGTCCACCAAATCTAAAACACAATGAAAAATGCGCTTTTTATATAGAAAAATACATTACTTTAACATGTAAAATCATAACGTTTGAGATAACTAAAAAGCCACAAAAAATCATCTTTGTCGTATTGTGATGCACTGAAATTAGTTCAAATTTGACTGTCTAATCATATCATATCTTAAAGATATATTATATGCTGAAGATGTACTGTAAAAGTGGTTATTTACGCGTGGGGGAAATTTACGCTAATTACACGGTAACATAATAAGCGCGTAAATTTCACCCACGTGTATAATTGTGAAATAGCTGATATAATATATATCATATTCAGTTACCGCGTATTTTTCCCCCATGCGTATTGTTGGACATGGAATAACGCGAACTTAACCCCCAGCATAAATAACTACTTTTATAGTATTGAAAAATGCTCATTTTCAAGATTTTGGTTGACCTTATACTTTGACCTTGACATAATTAGCAAGGTCATATATCAAGGATATCATTTCAATTGGTCCCATCTCTTTATGACTAATACTTTTGAAGTTTTAATTTTTCTTTACGTAATACAGTAAATTTTGAGTGATATTACCTTCCTTTAAAGATCACCAAATCCTAGAAATAAACAAGTGCTCTTTCATTCTATCATTAAGTAATACTGTTTTTGAAAAATTTATTTTTGTATCATCTAGGGTTTTAATTATGTACTGATAACAATGATTTTTTCCCGCAAACAACTGTAATTCTGACAAAGGTAAAAGTTCAGTCACAACATAATACATCAAATTTGGTTTATGCCTATCACATCTTAAGGGTATCTTCTAAGCAAAAAATGGTGTGAAAAATATTTAATTTCCAAGATTTTGTTTATCTTGGTCGACCTTTGTCCTTGACCTAATTTTCAATGTCAAAATATCTCATTTCAGTTGGTCCTGTCTCTCTAGGACTAATAGTTTTGAACTTTTAAATTTTTATGTAATAGTGTAAACTTTCAGGGGGCATTAACTCCCTTTAAGGATCATCGAATCCTTGAAATAAAAATTGTCTTTTCACTCTATCATCTATCAACCAAGTTTGGTTGAATTTGGCCCAGCTAATAATAAGAAACGTTAACAGATCAATATCAATAGGGCTTTCCAAAGAAAGGTGGAAAGACCTAGTAATACTGATATTGTACATATTGAAGCAAATGTTGATGTTGTGATTTTCAATTCGCAGGGTTCACAAGTTATTTGCCCAAATTGAAAACAAATAAGCTCAGTGAAAAATCTCTACAATCTTTACGTATTACAAGACCTAGTACTTATAAAAAATATATCAGCTTCTTATTAACAAGTTAGTTAATGGGAAAATTAATATATGTGTTGTAAAGGCAAAACTCACAAGCGACGTATAGAATTTTATCAACGGTATGGTAGGAGGCCTTGTGAGCTGCATTTTGGAAAAGTCCATATCTTGGATTGGATGGATCCCCATTGATGAACTGGTATGGAAATCTCATATAGGATTGTTTTGAAAGCTGGATGACAGCATCAGAGTGCGTAAAAAGGATCGTAAGTAAGGCGACAACTGGCTTCATTTTAGATTCTGTACAAATGACAAAAATGTTATAAATTGCTAAACAAATTTTAAATATCAAATAATGTGGCGATTTGGGTTTGCATAATATTTTAAAATGCGTATATCCAAGAATTTTCTTTAAAAAAAAATAAGCCATGCCCCATGTTTATCTCGCATAAAAAAACCCCAAACGATAACAATGAAATACATGTAAATTGTAAGATAAAAATAAATAGTCTGAAATTGGAATGCATTTCTGTCTTACATTGGATATTGATGCACTCTTCATGCTAGCGTACTTGAATACGAATAAACCTAAGCCTGTTTGTCGTGTTCTAACTACACATCGGCCATTTTCCGCTTGCGGAATAGGCCGAGTACTTACGATTGGCTACACATGTGTAATTAATTCAACAGAACAATTTTCTTAACAGCTATCCAAAGAAACAACCTTTCCCCAGTGAACTGAACAGTGAACTTAACTATTCATGTGTACTGAGGTATGGCTGATGTGGGGGTTGATGCCTTTGAAACACTTGCAATTGTACCTTATCAGTTCCTTTTTTACCGAGTACTCGACAAACGCTCGACTAAATCCTCCAAGTACTCGACTAAGCTATCCAAGTATTCGTAATTTGAAGTTAAGTAAACAATTCGTAAGTTTATGAGCATTCCGGGGTTGTCGTAAGTCTGTAATTGTTGTGATAACACTTCCAAAACAGCAGCAACAATGCACATTATATTGGATACGAGGGATGATGAAAATAAATTATATGGCGATTTGGCTTAGCATAATATTTCAAAATGTGTATATATACGAGGCATTATTTTTTTTCTTCTCGCACTATCTTGAGGCCTGAAAACATTAGAATTATTCTGAAACAATTGCACGGCGCACTCCAAGAATTTTCTTTAAAAAAGAAGCCAAGTCCCATGTTTATCTCGCATGATCAAAAAACATCCAAACGATACCAATGAAATACATGTAATTTACGAACATTCCGGGGTTGTCGTACGTCTGTAATTGCTATGAAAACACTTCCAAAACAGCAGCAGCAATGCACATCATATTGGATACGAAGGACGATGAAAACTACCCAGTCCAAGGGTAACAGTGCAAATTCAATATATAGCCTTTCTGATGTGGAACTCATTGCGCAGTACAGGCTGTCCAAGGAATGCATTATTGAATGGCTAGAAATAATAATAATATCAGAATGGAAGTTAAGGGTCATTAACTAAATTCACCCACCTCTAGAAGTAATGTTTTTCCTGAAATTACACAGGTAGCAGTACATGTACTTTCACTTTTTCATATCACCTTGACGATAACAGCAATTGAACAACAAGCCCGATGTCACGAAAGTCACTCGGGCTTATCAATTATGCAATGCATACATGCAGCAACTCTTTCTATTCTTGAATAATCATTCACATGCATCATTAATTGATCCAACTATACTCCACAAAAAAAAGTTAAGGGTCATTAACTAAATTCACATTTATTTTTTGATACGAAAGTTTTGTTTGTGAGAATGATATGTATGTGGATCTCGCTCATTTTCCTTTTACGTGCACGTGTTTAATTACCGATTGACCGAAACCATGTGCACATAGGATGTTTACAATATGCCCCCCCCCCCCAAATGTAAGAAACAGCTTGTGGTGGTCAAGGAAAAACATTTCTACATGTAAAAGACTTAAATTTTCAAACATTTCTACAGAATTTTGACATTTGACCATTGCTGACCTTAACTGATGACAAAATGTTACAGAAACGACATATGGATGTACAGCAGAGCGGTCGTGCCATAGAGATGCTTGAAATGGATATGCCCCAACGTCAGCTGGTATGAGGGCTTAGCGTTAGTGAAACCGTAATTGAAAGGTTATGGGAAAGGTTCCAGAACACAGAGGGGGTGCAACAAAGATCTCGTAGTGGCAAGCGCAGAAGAATGGCAGGCCATGGGGGTCCTAAAATAGTGCTTTTGGCAAAACGCATTTGGTTCATTTCTGCCGAAATCTTGAATAAGAAGTATAGGAATGATCATGGGGTGCATATTTTCACTCGGACGTTAAGAGATCGGCTTTATGCGTTAAATTACCCACAAGCCAACAATTGGTCCAGTTTTT
>CAJDSM010001608.1:0-17215 GCA_903981925.1 Ostrea lurida
CTTCGGCTCAGGTGAGCTAAAAAAATATAAGTAAACAAACTTGTTATAAAACTATTTTGTCTCTTTAGACATTAATTAACAGTAATAGTAAATGATAACGACAATATATATGCTAGACGTATGTGTATTAAGTGTAAAATTTTGCATCAAAATACCCTTTTGAAGAAATTCGTAATAAATATGGTTCCTTTATGGCACTCATGAAAGCGATCATGACTTTAAAATGCAAAAAAAAACTTTTGTTATAAAACATTAATTTTTAATTCTAACGCAATTATTTTGTAACAAGTATTTTGAATTGATAATGCACTGAGATTTGAGGTGGTTAAAATGAGCGTTAACGAGATGGGAAGCTTTCGATTGTGACGTCATAATGCCGTGACGCAAAAAACATAACAAGATGGGAAGCTTTCGATTGTGACGTCATAATGCCGTGACGCAAAAACATAACGTCAAGCATAAACATTTCATAACAAAATAGCAAAACAAATGTAAACATAAAGCAAAATTGCATTAGAATGGGAATAACTACCTTCTCATTGTTGATTTGCGACCGTTAATGCTGATTTAACGGTTGCAAACATCCGTTTTACCGGCTCCGCTTACGGTCGCCGGTAAAACTCAGTTTGCAACCGTTAAATCAGCATTAACGGTCGCAAATCACAAATGAGAAGGTAAATACGTTATTCCCTAAATTCAAGGAGATTAGGAATTTACTTTGCAAATATAAATACGTTGATTCGCTATATCCAAGTTCTTTATAGACCAGATTTTTCTACCGAATAAGGTACAATGATAATCGAACCTCGTTATCTCGAATTTGATGAGACCAAGAAAAAAGTTTGAGATATCCGTGAATTTGAGATATCGAGGGTAAAAATACTAAGAAAATAGGTGGTTGGGACCTCAAAATCAGTTCGACATAACCATGGTATTCTAGATACAGTGTTCGAGATATCGAAGTTCAGACTAAAATTTGCCAGGAAAATCAGTTTCATTTCACTATATCTATAAATTAACTGTATCCTGCTCGCCATATTCGAGTTTTGCTGTATATTTGACCTAAACTTTTTTAATTAAGAAGAATTGTCTTGCAATATATGAGATATCCGTTATGTCATAATGAGTGCAGATGAAATTGACTTATGATATTTCAATCTCAAACATGATAGAGATCAGGATCTTTGTGTCATGTGAAATTTCACACACGGAATGTAATTCATTCCCCTTATTTCCTTAAGTCAAGTCCAAAACAAATGGAGGGGGAGGCAAGGAAATTGACCCACTGTACCACCAAATTGGTAGGCCAAAAATGGCAATTGGTAAGTTGAAAAATGACATTTCGTGGGTCAAATTTTTTTAATAGAATTGTATAGGGAGGAATAATATATTTCTAATTTTGAACATCATAAGAAATTTACTTAATTATAGTTCTTTCTGATATAAAGAATTTATCACAACCAACCCATCCCTAAGTTATGAAAAGTTCTCATCTCAAAGAGTATATTCATACAAGTATATCAAGTGGACATGATTTTCCGATCACCTTAGGTTTTTTACTCTTCATGTGAAGTTTCATCGCTTTAGCGCCAACAATATCCACAAACCAATGTGTTTAACAGACTGCCAGATAGACAGACGGAGACAGACCAAAATTAATATCCTCACAATAATGAATCCGTCTCATTGCTACAATGTTACAACCCCAACAAGCTGATTAACATTTATGGAGACATGTACTTTACAACTTCAAAAATTCACAGGTACCGAGAATCTTGTTTAGCAACTACATTGACAATGTGTATAAACTGATAAAGTTCAGATTGTATGGTAAATATGGCATAGGATTTACGATTGCTGGCAGTAATTTATGAAGATGACCTGTTTATCAAATTGTAAGTGGATTCCACCTTCTTCAATATTAATGTAGAACTTGAAGAATTTTAAACATCCTTCATTCTCCCCACAGTAACAGGAGATTAGTCATATATTCACAGTTTGTATAAAATTACACTTCTATAGTACTGAAGCGGTACTCACGACAATATACTGGGTCATGATGTTAGAGACCAAATAAGTCATACCAGGGTAATAAAACCTCAAAGACTGTGAATTAGAACTACATATTAACAAAAAATGATCTAAGTTTACAAATAACCCATTCTGTTGTTAAAATACATTCTATATAATCTGACCGTGGATCATTATCAGCCTGGATAGCTGACAGAAGTTAGAACACCTAACCAGTAATGCAGGGATAACAGGTTCGATTCCCTGGAAGTTAGAACACCTGACCAGTAATGCAGGGATTACAGGTTCGGTTCCCAGTCCAACCAATGCCTCTCTCCTTTCCTGTTACATTTGGCGAGCTCGCCAGGATGCCATTTGGCCACCCCTGATCTGAGGTTATTGTAAGTCCTGCTTGGGGTGAATTGAATCTAGTTGTGTCTTTGGGGCAACTTAGACAAATTAAGGAGGGAAGAATGTAATAGTTAGGGCTATAATGGACCGTGGATATCAGCCTGGATAGCTAAGTGGTTTGAGCATCTGACTAGTAATGCAGGGGTCCTGGGTTCAATTCCCAGTCCAGCAATTACAGATTTTCTCATTTCTCTTTTCTTGTTAAACAAACAAAAGTACTCATATTGTGTCCTGGCCTAGTTACATGTATGACCTTGAGTGATGACTTGATGATGATCCAAAAATTTTAAAATAGGCATCTCCCTCTCTCCACCTGTAATATTCAGACTGAAAACTACTGAATCACTAGAATCACTGATACTCTGTGTATGGTGTACACAAAATTGTTACAATCAATGACTGGCCGTGACCTTGACCTATTACCTTTCAACCCAGAAACCTGGATGAACATGTTACTGTAGATCACTTATTATTCACGAGAGATTTATTTCCGCGTTAATTCGTGAGACGGGTCATTCACAAATTAAAATATCTCGCGTTTATTTCTACTTTTTGCAAATAAATCCATTACGGATAATCTCAAATTTATTTCTTTGCACATGATCGAGTGCCGCACACTAGAAACAACACTATTGAACATTTTTCATTGCCATTATATTACATGCACCTGTCTTGTTTGTAATTGCTGTATTTCCTCAAACATTGATGTAGATAAAATAAAACTGCTATAACCAAACATATATTTCTTGAAGAACATGAAAAAAATACGTTTACAAAAAATATTGCAGATTTGTTTCTTTTATGAACATTAAACATTCTTTTCAGATAATCGCTTCACCAACATTAAACTCAAGCCGTTAGATTGCCACAAGGCACATCGGTGTGGCGTGGTCTTCATTTGATACGTAAAAACTACTCAAGTAATTATCAGTAGCAAGTAAACTGGTCATCTGATTGGGTCGATAGAATCAATAACGGTACATACAATGAAAGTCGTATACATGTAGTGATATTACGATCATAAGTGTAAATGCAGGAGCGGGTCTATTCGCAAGATATAAATTATTTTTTAATGTATTTTCGCGAATTATTGTATTTGCAAATAAACACAGGACCCTGTAAACACGGAATGAAATACTCACGAAAAATAAGTGATCTGCAGTATATGACAACTAAAAGACTGATTTAATTTGGTTAAACGAACTCTAATATTGTGGCTCTTGATCCTCCAAAATGTTCCCAATCTCAGTGTAAAAAAAGGCAATATTTTTCAAAAACTGAAGCGCATTACTTTGCGCAACTTACAAAACAGAGGGAAGACGAATACTAATATTTTCTAGCAATGTGTGTGTGAATGAACTAGGAAGGAGGGGTTTTTGGCCTGGACCAAAAATCTAACCTCAGGGACTCCTGCATTACTTAAGTCAGGTGCTCTAACCACTGCATATCCACTGTCTAAACACCCAAAATTTTCTCTGTCCTAGACACCTAATCTTTAGAGTTAACTACATCATACATATGCCAGCTAGCCGTTCGCCATAAGTACCTATAGCCTATACATTTAGGACAATCTAATAGAATGGCAGCATGCGCAAGTTTGGTTGGTAACTTGTATAGTCAACTGAATGGTTTTAATTACCAGAGGAATTTGGGTTTTATTTTGGGTGGCAGTTCTTCCCACATCTTCAGCTACCCATGGGTGCTTCTCATGGATTCTCGCCATCATTGAGTGACTGAAAACCATAGTCTGCTACATTTTATGTCCTCTCCCCTACCGCAATATGTAGTTTAAAATCCATTCTTTTTGCCAGCCAATACATCTACTGACAACATAACCTGCTAAAAGGATTCTGTGGAAAACCCCAACAGAAGATTAAGCTTAGCAGACATGGCATCCTCTTGTGTATTGATGTTTGAATTCTATTCAGCTTCTGCACATAATCTAATGTAAGGCAGGTCTACTGTGTTTCCTTCTAATTAAAATTTTCTTGTAATGTAGATGAAAATGCCACACCATCCCCCGAGACGGTCCAGATTGGTGCAGAACGCTGCAGGGATCAGAACTCACAGGGTAATGACTGATCCACAATACAGCTACAGCCCACAATTCTAGTCTCAGGGATTCAATCAAGAAATTAACTCTAGGACTCCTCATCTCAGTCAGTTAAACTATCATAAGTGAATACATGTCATTCTCTCTCTCTCTCTCTCTCTCTCTCTGCTCTCTCTCTCTCTCTCTCTCTCTCTCTCTCTCTCTCTCTCTCTCTCTCTCTCTCTCTCTCTATCTCTCTCTCTTTCTTTCTCTTCTCTCTGCTTATCAATAGCCAAAAGCTTTAAAAGATCATTTCAATGGCCTGCCTTGCATTAAAATTACCCATACCATTAGTCACCCCAGAGATATGAATACATGATTTTTTTTTCTCTCTTTAAGATTCTGCATACCGGTACATAACTGAACTATATTCAACAGTTATAAATCATTATTCCTATCTTACAATTCAAACTTTCTATCATTCCATTATTCTTTAAAGTAAATGTTATGTTTTGTATCAATGCAAAGTCATCAGGTTGTGAAAGCCTTCCTTGGTGAAGCGTGCATTAAAACAGATAACAGTCAAAAAAAGAAAAGGGTCGATGATAATAAGGGGTTGGGTTCGGAGTTTTTTCATTCACAGTTCAGGGAGATGAGCTGTAAATGTGCCCTTGTCAAATTTTAACCCCGACTGACACTTTTGAAAGCAAACATCTAAAATCTTTAAATTGTTCATTTCCTGTCCTCAGAAATTTGTTTGATTTTTAAAGTTTGATAATAAAATAAACAAATGTTTTTCCTCCTTTTCTTGAGAAGTCAAGGCTCTTAATTACAAAAGATTAATAAACTAAGTAGCTTTCTAATTGACACAATTCCCAAGGTACACTGATATAGAGTTTTTTAATTGGTGAATAATTTTTGTCTCCAATATATCATTGTATCAGTATTTACTCCTAGTAGCATTCTCTATAGTTTAATTGTCTACACATTGAAATGCATGTGTATTCTGGTCCTTAACGTAGCTGAGATGATTCAATACAGTTCAATATTGTTACAAGTTTGTCAAGTACTTAACAACAGCAAGTGTCATCGAAAATAAACAAACTGCCTTCCTGTGTGTGATGACTATCAATGTTCCTGCATGTTTCTGGTTACTATTACAGACACAAGTGCACATCTGTTATTTAGGCAACCCAAAACAAACAAAATAACCCCCCCCCCCCAAAAAAAACCCCAAAATAAAACAGTGCAACTTGCATTTAATTATGAGTATGTTAGATTGATGTGGATTGATTCTTCCTTAAACATGAACCAGTTGGTTGAGTCTGAGGAAGGCTTGCATGTTTAAAGTTTAGTAAGGCCTTATTCAGATTTTTCACCCCAAAAAAATTCTATAAAACAGGAGTACAAACAAAGCCAGCTAAAGTTCCCCACTTCATTTATTGATTTTACAAAGATAAAATGTTCAATTTCAAGCACCTTGGAGCACACACAGAGGGTCAAACATTTTTTTTTTCATTTCCCCCCTTCTTTATAAAATTGTTTAATCAAGTGACTCAGAAAGAATTCAGTGAGCTGTGTGTTTAATCTTTTGTTTAATTTGTTGATGTGTTTTGTTATCTTAAATGCGTATCATTTTTTTATTTTGATAAATGATTAAAATGAAAGTTTCACTCTGCAATGGGATAAGAGATGCCAAAACGAATGCACATTGTGCAATTATTACGGGATTTGAAGCGTAATATGGTGGCAAAATCATTAGGTGAAAAAAGAACCACCGTTCCTAATTTGGCCTAGTACATACATAAAACTGTACAGGTGGCTGTAAATCATGTATCAATTGCCCCTCTCTGATGACCAAGGTAATGTTATGGCATTCCGATCATGGGTCGCTTGTATGCAGCCGTTTAGATAATTTGGATAAGACAATCGTAGATTTTTCATAAAATATTTTTATCAAAAGGTCCAACAAATTGATTTTGAGCATGGCCTTCGAGCATTTCTGATTTTCACATACTGTACATGATCTAGACTTGTTTTGCAGGAGGGATAAACTATGTTAGGTAATATGACTAAAAGAATCCATGACATTTCATAACATGAAAATTTGACTCACCCCACACCATGAGCCACCCTTCAATCCGAGAGTGAGGTCCTTCGTCGCTCTCCAACTTTTCTAACTTTTCCGACATATTGCTGGTAATAAAGATATACTTTGCATATACCGATACGTCTGAACCGAACTTTTGACAATCTAAATGCAGTATATTTTAAAACAAAACATATTTCCTGTTGCAACGTTTTCCACCAACTTTCCTAGCATCCGTCTATCTGCTTGCTAACGGTGTAATGTCGCGCGACAGTCCCTCCGCTGTCAATCAACGCGTAGGCGAGAGACAGATTGTAAATACAGTATATATCGAGGAGAAGGTGTTCAATTATTACAACACGTTTTTATATTTTTATCGACTGCCAAAATTCCAACGTGTGAAATATTTCAAGTACTTCAATTGTTTATTGTCAATGTGTATAATTATCAACGAGATGAGATAACCTATACATATTGGATAAATTTGTTTGGGATGATTTTTTTTTTTTCATCCTTGTATGTAAACAAATGTGGTCTCAAACTTCCGCATTTCTCGTAAGTCGTTTAACATGGATTATGTAATATGTTTGTCCATTAAATTCGGTCACACTACGCATAACTACACCTTTATTGTGGGTTAGTCCCGCCCCGTCCTGTCTTTCCTTCCTACCCGGAACTCTTGGCTAAAAATAAGACCGAAAACATAAGCACCGCCTTCATATTTTCCTAGTCTGTGAATCCCTGTCAATCAGGTAAAATTAAGCTTCAGACTGGATGCTAGAAATTGATTGACATTTCATTATTATCGGTTGTACCGTACGGCAACCGAGGCTCATGCTTAAATGTAGCGTAAACCAATATAATGACTAAGCAATACCCATATATATAGTCCAACGTAAGATCAATCAGATAACGAACAGAGATCAATCTCGTCAGTCCAATAAAGAGTTGGGCAAAAACGGAATCCTGGACATACCAGAGGTGGGATCAGCTAGGTGCCTCGGAGAAGTAAGCATCCCCTGTCGACCGGTCACACCCGCCGTGAACCCTTTACTTTGATCAGGTAAACGGATCAATAAAGTATGGTTTAACAATTTGGTGTGAACACGCCAGACGACATTTGACCCAATGGCAGGTTGTATTGGCAAACTAGATCGTTATATAACAACAAGAGAATTTGCAAAATGCTGACTTTAAACTTGGTTGTTCAAATTCCTGCAAAATGATCAGCTTGTTTTGTTAGTAGCCCGCCTAAAACTGACCATACGCAGAACAAGCTCTTTGTGTTGAATAAGTTGAGAGACATAAATACCATGCATATGCAGGTGATGATGGAGTGTTGCTACATAATTACATAATACGTGTATGAGAAATTGACGATGGAGAACCTGAAATCACCGTTTGTCAAAAAGTTGAGTTGTTAGCTTGCCTTTAATGTCTATGTTCAATGAAATATCTAGGTATATATTCTGTGGTGCCTTTCATTTAAGAATTTTTCATGGGAATAAAGGTACTGAGAAGTCCTTGAATTTGCGCTGCAGCAATATCACAAATGAATTGTTTTATGAAACACAAAAATTCATTTTTTACAGAAATGGTGAAAAAGAAAAAATGATACCCAGTGGAACAGGTGGAACCAATTGTTTTCTTAAACTCTCTCTCTCTCTCTCTCTCTCTCTCTCTCTCTCTCTCTCTCTCTCTCTCTCTCTCTCTGTTTTTCTTATACAAAAAATCTCCATATTTTCAGATACTATTGTTTGTTGTTGTTTTTCTGATAGAGAATGACTATATCTGATTATATGTGAACAAAAAAATAAATAAAAAAAAAATAAATAAAAAAAAGGTCTTTCTCAGGCAGCTGTTAACGAAAGTCTGCATTTTCCTGCTAGTGATCTTTGTTGTCCTCCGTGTTTCTGCTCCAAACAGTAACACTGATTTGACGTTGGGATTGAACAGCCTGATCTTCGTGCGAGTTGACACCGCCTTGGAAAACCAGATGTTCTTCAAGTAAGCTGCCCTCCTGTTGCCGAGTTGCCGATTCTTACTCTGACGTCTTGCTTGTCAGTGATGCTGCCTAGGTATGCAATATGGTCTCTACTTCTTTCAGCTCGTTCCGTGCAGTGTGACTGGGTCCTCGCTCTACGTGTTGATCTTGAGGATCTGGGTTTTGCGCCTGGATCTTGAAACCAGCATGTGAAAAGATAGCCTCCAGGTCTGTTGTCTTATCTGCATCTGTTGACTGCGGGGAAAGCAGGGCTAGGTTATAAGCGAAGTCCAAGTCATTAAAGCTAATTCCATGGTGTCCATTGCATTCCATCTCTTCTGTGTACTGTTGACATCTTCATGGTCGATCATCATGCAGGAGGAAAAGTAAAGGCGAACTAAGGCAGTCTTGTCTGCCTCCAGTTCTCACCCCGGGGCTCTCCGTGAGCTGCCCACTATGGACCATTCTGCAGGTCATTCCTTCATAGGAGTTCTTGATCAAGTCGGCAGTCCATAATGGCGAATCAGCTTCCAGAAGGTTACACGGTCAGCTCTCATAGTCGACGAAATTGATGTATAGTGATAAGTTCCACTCCAAAGGCTGCTCAGCGATGATACGCAAGGTGGTAACTGGTCGATGCATAATCTGTTTTGGCGAAAGCCGGTTTAATTGCTTGTCTCGTTGGAGGGGTTCAACTGCGCATTTCATTCTCTCGATGAGGATCCTGTTAAAGGTTTTTCCTGGCACTGACAGAAGCGTTGTTCCTCTGTCGTTTCCACAGTTGCTGATGTCTCCTTTCTTGGGTAGCTTGATGAGGAAGCCTCCCCTTCATTCTGCTGAAATGTCTTCTTCCCATATCTTCATTAAAAGAGGGTAGAGTATCTCTACAGGCGCGTAGCTCCCTATACGCCAACACGCACGTGCGTGCACATCGGTGGAAAAAGAAACAAAATCAATCAATCTCTTTTTGATGATCTTTCTACTGTAACATTATAATTCCATTCACCATAATTATATGGCGTTAGCTACACCAGTTACATTTAAAGCAGTGGATCAATATTTGATTCATTGATCTGGGTTATGTCTGACTGTATATGCTGAGATTTACTAAATTCCATCAACGTATACGGCGTTATTCCCGGTATTGTCAGTTTTTGTGTTGTCACGTCAAATAAACATGACGTCGAACGTGAGAAATCAGAAAACAATAGACAGATTCTTTGCTACTACGGGTTGTTCGTTTCTGCCAAGACAAGGAGAGCAGATTCTGGACAGTTCTAAGAAACCAAGTACTATTTAATAAAATTACAAAATTAGTACGTATTTCTTATTAATCACACTCAAATACTTCATTTGTACTTTGAATATGCTCTTCTTTCTTAGGGTACTGAAGACTTGATAACACCCTAAAGTATTTACACTTTCCGTCAATCTCACTGTCCTTCGTATAATAACTACAAGTTGGTTGATTATTTATTGTTTTACGTCCCACTCGAGAATATTTCACTCACATGGAGACGTCACCATTGCCGGTGAAGGGCTGCAAAATTTAGGCACAGGCTCGACACTCAGGGCCTTTGAGCAGGGAGGTATCTTTATCATACCACACCTGCTGTGACACGGGGCCTCGGTTTTTCCGGGCACATCCAAATTACCACAAATACTGGTTAATTAAGTCCCAGGAAATGGCGAGAAAGCATAATTTTGCACGATTTACCCCAGAGCTTCTGGGGACATTGAGCCAGACCCCCTGCCGTAAGGCCACCTCTTCGAGGTTCCCGACCCTGCGTGCATATCATTTATAGCTAGCTACGCCCCTGCTCTACATATGTTTCCATGTGTGCTATGCAAGCTTCTGCTGGGGTGTTATCTAGTTTTGTAGCCTTACAGTTCCTCGGTGGCTTGATGGCTTCTATGGTCTCTTCTGGCGTTGGTTGCCCACGATTGATGTCTAGGTCTCTGTTGGCTGGGTCGGGGAACAGGTCTCATATCCAACTATTTCGGTCATAATTAGGTTCGATAACTCTGTTTTGACAATGAGAATACGCGAGATATTTTGGTGACAGTGGGGAAGTAATGCGTTACAGGGATGTTAGTTCTAATTTACCTTAATACCCCCATTCACACCTTGATTTAATTTTATCAGATTTTAATTCATATGATTACAAAGTATTATAACAGAAGTAGCACAGCACAATATTTGTTTTTGTCTTCATTACGATGAAACTTAAATCTTATATATGTTCAAAAAATCTGCTGAATATGCGATTATTGATATACTTACGATTCTCATGATTTTGTGATGATGATGAAAACTTCCATGCTTAACTTAACGTGGGTTTTGTTGAAATTGAGGTGTTAGATGTCACTGGCTAATTAGAACTGTGTTTTTCTCTGCCAATTTCTTATTACAAATGAATGCTCCTAATTATGAAACGGGTCCTCTAGATCTCATTCAAAACAATTATCGGATAGCTAAAACAACACAAATTCTTCCAACAACACATCAAATGATATAATATATTGAGTAGATATAACCTTTGTTTGTACAAGACAATGGCTTCTAAGATTTTCAATGGGTTGCCCAAAAGTAATTTGCAAGCACTTGTATTTGTGGTCAGTCAAGGAAAGGACATTTCTGAACTTCATGGGTAAGCAATGATTTTCTCTTATTGTCTTTATTCATAACACAAAATGAAAAAGATTTTAACACAACTTTCACATGACGCTTTGTTTACTCCTGCTTACAAGTGTCCGCCATTTGGAAATGTTTCAGTATCGGTGAAAATACTTAATTTTCAAGACGATTTTGAAGCAAGAAAAGTAGGTTATGAACTGAATGTTTTTCATGTTTCATATAGTATGGTGTTTTAACTTTTACACTAGATGTCCAACTTTTTTCCCAGAAATATGAAAAAAGGTTGAAAAATACGTTTTTATACACGCAAAATGCCGAAAATTCACCATATGCTCGTAAATTTATACGTTTTAAATCATTGGACGTATACACACTATTTTTCAAATGAATTTTGAAGCAATAAATCATTTTTCCGAACAAAAATAAAATATATCATCTTATGTAGAAATTAATGCTCTTTCGGGTCAGGGGTCCAACTTTATTCTATGTAATGCATGAAAAAAGTTATAATATTTTAATCACACATTCCCCGTTAAATACTTTGATCAAATTACGTGATAGCCGCAATAGTTGGATCTGGAGTTATTGCCCTTGACAATTCTATAAACTGTTGGTTACATATGTACCTATGAAAAATGTAAACCTTTTTACTACATGTATCAGTAGTTTACCAATATGTTCAGTTTATTTAGTGAATAAAAATCCTCTGAAAGATATATACATATCCTGCGCGTATATCCTGTGTGTATATTGGGGGGGGGGGGTTAAAGAAAACCCTTGACATCACACAAAATATAGCTACCCGTTAAGATGGATGCTAAACAAAGAAATTAGATGTGGATGGGAGGGAGAGAATGTGTTATACAATATTTTTGAAAGCTGAAAGTTTAGTAGAAAATATAAATTGCGAAGTAAACAATGTGTGTAAACGTAATCATAAGTCCCCAAAAACAATATACAAAACCCGAGCAGTGGCGTAGCTTACCATGTATGCTTGGATGCTCAGCATGCACATCAGTTTTGCCCATGATTTTTTTATTTTTCTTTTTTGGATGTGGATTCTTTTGAAGGAACGTTTTAAAATCAAGCCATTGGTAAGAATAATTGCAATGTCATTCAAAAAGTGGTACTGTTTCGGCCCATGTTTCTCTTCATTTACTTGATGAATAATTTAGTCACAGAAAGTGCTTTATAGATAGATGTTTCACAGGTACCTGAATTATAATAAAACAAACTATTGTCGCTCAGAAGTTTTTTTACGGATATTTATTTTTATTTAAATATATTTAAGCAGTATTTTAGACAATTAATTTGGCTATTGTCATTTCCAATTTCTTTTAAAATAATATTTCCTCCAACATATTCTTTTTTGTAAGTGATATGTTTTTTGAAGATTGTTATCCATAGTTTTAAAAATATCAACAAAAAACATTTTCAATAGTTCATAAAATATTTTTATTTTAAAAATCTTAGTCTTTTAGACATGTGTTTATTAAACATTATATATTACATTCAATATTATTTGGGATCTAGAATCTCTTATTTTTATACCTCGCGCATAAAAAGCAAGGGGTATTATGCTAGTACCGCTGTCGTCCGTCCCGTCTGTCCCTTTCCACATTGTCTTCGCAACTTCCTCTAGACCTTGGGGGGGATTTGTGTACTGAATCATGGTACGAAGAAGATCACAAATATGGAGATGTCATATTACAAAGGGCATTGCTGACGAATGTTTATAATATATGCGGCGTATCATGTACGGTTTGGCAGTGCCGCTATTTTTTGCTGAAGAAAACAACTTTTTCATAAATTCCGAAAAAAAAAAAAATCATATTAAAATAATTTAGAGGCTTGTTTACTTTTCCGATGGAGTGCTTTCATGAAATAGTTGCTTAAAACTAATCATATGATTAAAATGTGGTGTAAGTATGGGCCTACGCAAAGGTTCCGTCCCTCGCCCACCCACTCTTATATTTCCATTAAATTTTGCTATACTATCTAAGATATGCGGATTTCAAAGAAAGCATATGAATTCTGTATTCAAAATGTTTTGATTTCTGGATTTGGAGTAACTTTAATCAAATGTTGATAAAAACATGCTAGCCCAACACCAAAATGTGATAGTCGATCGCCGTCATTGTGCTGACGAAAAAAAGTATTTCGGACTCTGGAAATGGCCTTCAAATATATATCCTTCAAAATTCCATAAAATCGTTTACTGCAGGGGCGGGAAGGGGGTCACTTGTGGGACCTCACGGTTTCACAGACTACTGCCGCTAAGCCATCCATTGAATAAGTCCGCTGGCACCGCCACTGTCGAGTGTAGGGCATACACGGACCTCCGACAAAACGAAGGCAGGATCAGTGCCATGGAGGGATAGCATCCTCTTGTCTGACGGTCCCCCACAACCCGCCGTGAGCCCGTAGTCAAACAAAGTAAACGGGATTACCGTTCAAGGTTGGAATGCAACCAGAGAATTTGACGTGATGAAAATTAGAGGGATTGTTAAGCAATATTGTTTGAAAGAAAAGTTTCAAGATTCACTCAGTTGCGTCAAAAAATTGCAGTTTTAAGTAAAAAGCAATTTGAAAAAAAAATTAAAACCCCTGCTGAATCGGAACGATCTGCAGTTTCAAATGGCAGCGTTGCAACTACTGAGGCTAGTCCGACTAGGCATTTAATTTTAACTGAATTGATAATATAACCCTGATTAGTGATATTTTCATTCCATATTTTCGAAAAGAAAGTGCAGCCATTAATGACGATTGTAGAGATCTACCTCTAACCGGTGGCGTCAAATCTAGTATGAAAATACCAGTCACTCAAAGAGTATGAAACAAATTAGTCAACATCATGACTTACGTGGGAATAATTTGTAGTGCGCAAGACAGTCATTATAGCGAACCCGGTTAGAATTTGCGAAAATGATGAACTTTAAAAACGAGGATTAGTTATAACCCTGCAACATTCAGCTTTTTTGTTAGTAGTTGTCTCGCTTTAAAAGGTCCCGTAACGCAAGGGCATGCTCTTGCGTATCGAATCACTGCGAGACAACACACCATAAGCAGGTGATAATGTACATTACTACATAGAAAAAGGAAAACTGACATTGTTAAGTAAAATATCCAAATATGAAGCAGATCTGTCCAGATTCGTGGTGTCCTTTTATTTGAGTTCGTTCAGGAATTAAATATAAAAGACATAATTATGGAAAATTATTATTGTTAATTGGATAAGACATCATTCTATACCTATATGTAAGGTTGAAGGACATAGAAAGTAATTTGAAAAATCCCTATTGGACTCGAACCCGCGATCTACAGTTTCAAATTCTGATAATTTTTATTTTGATCAGGCCATCCGTTGGGGGTGAGGATGCGGCTGAAATGACCAATTTGTACAAAGTAGTGGACGAAACAACAGTGCAAAATAAGCGGAAACGTAAAGGCGCATTGTTCCTTCGCCAATGTATCTTCATTTTCTCGCTCCTTCGCCCTTGCATCCCTAAACGTAAAGTTTTGCGCATGGTAGGTAGATAGTTATAATTTCTTATTTCTCTTTACTTTATTTAAGCCTTAAGCCCCTGTGGGGCAAAGGCCATCAACCACTGCCCGCCCTCGTCCTCGATCCTGGGCGATCCTTTCCAGCTCTCCCCAGCTACAGCCGATCTGTCTGGTGTACGCCTCCAGGTGTTCCTTGGTTTCCCTCTTTTTCTCTTCCCCTGAGAGTTCCAGGTCAGGACCTGGCGGGTGATGTTTGATGGTGACTTCCTCAGGGTGTGCCCTATCCACCGCCATCTTCTTCTTATCTCTTTTTCCACGGGCACTTGGTTTGAACCCCCCCCCCTCCGAGATCTGTGTTGCTGATGGTGTTTGGCCAGTGGATAATCAGGATTCTTCTTAGGCAGTCATTTATAAAGGTTTGGACTTTTTTGATGGTGGTCTTTGCAGTTCGCCACGTTTCTGCCCCATACAACAGGACAGATTTTACGTTGGAATTGAAGAGGCGGATTTTGGTGTGTGTAACATGATGAGGGTCTTAATATCTACATCTGTTCCTCTCTGTTGGTTGAGTACACTCCCAAGGTACGGTAGGTGAATATTTCGACCTCTTCCAGGTTGTTGTCATCCAGTTTTATTCCCTCTGTGCTGGAGGCGTTGATCTTTATAGCTTTAGTCTTGTTTGGATGGATGCGGAGCACGACTTGGGAGGCATATGAGGCGAGGCGTGAGGTTTTGCTCTGCATCTGCTGGTGATTGTGCGAGAGCAGGGCAAGGTCATCTGCAAAGTCAAGGTCGTCCAACTGTTTTCAGAGTGTCCATTGGATACCATTCCTCTGTCTATCTGTTGTTTTCCTCATCACCCAGTCGATGGCCAGGAGGAATTGGAATGGTGACAAGATGCACCCTTGTCTTACCCATGTAATACGTCAAAACGACGCGTCAACTGACCTCCATGGACTACCTGGCAAGCCATATCCTCATATGACTTCCTAATGATTTGTGTAATTGTGGATGGTATCCCATAGTGTCGAAGGAGTTGCCACAGGGTGTCGCGATGGAGGCTGTCGAATGCCTTGATGAAATCCACGAAGTTGACATACAATGACGAGTTCCACCCAAGGGACTGCTCAACAATATTGCGGAACATGGCGATCAGGTCGGTGCACGATCTGCCCTGTCTGAAACCTGCCTGGTTGTCTCGTAGATGGGTGACAACCGCGTCTCTCACCCTCTCAAGTAAAATCCTGTTGAACACCTTTCCCGGCACTGACAGGAGTGAGATGTCTCTGTAGTTCTCAAAATTGCTGGGGTCTCCTTTTTTGAGCAGCTTGATGATATGTTCGTCTTTCCAATCAGTTGGCACTTCTTCCTGATCCCAGATCCACTCAAAAAGTGATAGCACCATATTGGCTGTAGTCTCTATATCAGCCTTGTGGACTTCAGCTGGGATTCCGTCTGGTCAGCTGCCTTGTCATTTTTTAACTTCTTAATGGCACGAATGATATCTTCTTTCGTTGGTATGTCACATTTGATCTCTATGTCAGTTTCTGCAATGTTTGGAGGGTTTTCTGGTGCTGGTCTATTGAGAAGCTCCTCGAAGTGTTCTGCCCATCTTTCCAGTTGTTTTAATTTTAGTATCAGTGATGTTCTGCCCTTGCTCGTCTTTGACTGGTTGTTCTGGTTTGGTGTACTTTCCAGCAAGTTTCTTGGTCGTGGCATAGAGCTCCTTCATGTTCCCATTGAAGGCTGCTTGTTCTGCCTCCTCCGCAAGGCTCTCAATGTAACCTCGTTTGTCCTTCTTCGCGCTTCTCTTCACTTTGTTACGGGCTTTAGTGTACTCTGTTTGAACTGCCGCTTTGTTTTCTCTTGTCCGGCAGGAGTTGACAGCTTCTTTCCTGAAGTTTCTTGCTTGGATTTGCTGGAGATCCAGTCTTTGCGTTGGTGTTGCTATGGTCCAAGCACTTCCTTGTATGTTTCTGTGAAGGCATCTCTTGTTACTTGCCGAAGTTCATGGGCATCAGCGTCTTCAGTTATCAGCTCTTGCAGTACCTGGAATATGTTTTTCAGGGTCAGTGTGTATGCTGCATGAGTTTGTTGGTTTTTCAGTATATTCAGGTTGTACTTAACCTTGTCTGCTGATTGCTTCTCATTCAAGCTGTAACTTGACGGCAAATAAATTTTTAAAATAAAAGAGCAAACTAGAGTGACAAGTTGTGATTAGAATAAGCTAACTTTCGTTGAATCAGAGTTTTATTTAAACAAATAAACCGCGTTAAATCAACAGAAAATGCTTGATCATGAATTATTCGGCATTCCCGTCCACTAATTCTTGTTCGTTCATCTCCGACCGCAATGACTCGGAGGTCATCAGTTCTGCAATATTCGCGTAAAAGAACACGCTGATTACACACGTGTCAGATTAACATTGCCTATTGCCAAAGAACATAGTTTTATGGAGTCCACATTTTGTGTAATAATTGCTTTGAACGATATACACATATAGTACTTTTAGTCAATGATGACACAGTGCAATTTTTCAAAATAAAC
>CAJDSM010001611.1:0-14886 GCA_903981925.1 Ostrea lurida
ACAATTATATTTCGTAATAATATATAAAGAGCTATATACATTTACGTAGGATATAAACATACAGAACACACTTAACGTGGTACTCATCATCATTAACTATTAAAGTCTGGATCAGTAATAATACGTATCATACCCACTACTGTATCAATACATCATATCTACGCCAAATTAAATCATTGATTATGATATCAAACCATATCGTATACCATATCGTATCATTATTCCATGTATCTCGAGTTATCATATTACCAGTTTTATTTCTGTATATCATTATGTATCATACCATATCCACTACAGGAGCCAAGTCAGACTCATCTATACCCTATTCATTCATATAATATTGCATCATACCATATCTTAATAATAATCCTGCCATATCATATAATATCGTATCAATAAAATATCATTCACTGTGTATAATACCATATTGTATGAATATTGTATCATCTTACATCGCATATACATAATGTGGGAGTTTTTTTCGTTATCATCTTACTATCGATATATTTAGAGTTCATATCATATCTATATACAATGCTTTTAAAAGTATGTGAAATACTTAACACGGCATATCATATAATAACATATAATATAATATCGTATCAATTACATGATCAATATATGGTATAATACCATATCGTATGCATACCATATTATATAATATTGTATCAATACCCATATCCAAATATCATACCATATTGTATTATACCAATATCAATTATATAACGTATCACACCATATCAATATAACACCCAATATCAATATAATAAAGTATCATACTTATCATATCATACCAAATCATATCATAACCAAATCAATATCATACCATAGTATAGTAAAAATAGTATCATACCATATTGTATTATATTGTATCTACTACCAATATCGGTATAAATATCATATTATACCATATCGATTAATATCAAATCATACACATATCAATCAGAGAGTTATCCTATATGTCTTAAATACATTCAGTATAATAGAATATCAATAAATAATATGTTCATACAATACTCATACATAAATCGAGTATGTGTTGTGGTTACTTTAATATTTGGATATTATAGAGAGGCCATTAGGGCCGCCGAGTCTTTTTTTGACTTTTGTTAGTAGGCCCACATTGAGGAAATCCAAAGAGCCCACATATATACGATACCTAGAGAGACATCTTAAACGAAGAAATATTTCCAGTACACAAGAAAAATCACAAATTGCTCATAAATTATTTTTAAACAGTTCCACAAATGTGGACGTCAGTCCGAAGGCAAATCAAACTAAATATTTAAGCATATATATAATTATATACGGCTATCTATGGTTTTAAAAACCTATCACGCAAATACGATCTGTAAATAAAACATCGGCATATTTATCTACGCAAGGTTGCAAAGAATTTGCAAAACTTGATTAACAAATGCGAATCACGGAACCTAATTGACAACTTTGCTATATACTTCTATTATTTTACTTTAAAATTCATATAATTTTCTATTTTCGGGTGACAGTCGAAAAATTCCAAAACATTAACGTGTAACATAAAAGTATTTACCATATAAAAGACGCCGCCGTTCAATCACTTTTTATGTAGAAGTAAAAAAAATAACGATACAAAGGCAGAACACAAAAGAAGAAGACCCTACATACTCGTTACTTTGTTAAGGTAATACGAGTTTTCTTCTTAATTTCTTTCTTAGCAAAACTATTTGCAGCTGGTCTTTCGGAGGGAATCACTCTCCCTTTCATTTTTACGTCGGTAGAGCACGCGAAAATGCCATTATTTATGCACGTTCATAAGTTTAAAAAGAAGATCAAAGCGATACGCGACACAATTTTCACACTTAGAAGAACCGGTTCTATTTCATCTCATCTGTAATAGTAATGGAAAGCCACGCTAAGTGTAACAAAGATAGAAAAATGATCAATATTTTTAGAAAGGAGGTAAAACTTTGTAGCACGAATGAAAAGGACTTGCAACGGTAGAGTATACTCTAATGATATTTAAACATCTAGTTAGAAATTAAAAATACATCATCAATTATTAAAAGAGCATAACTGAAGAAATTTTTGTACACTGTGAGAGCATAGAACAACTCGTGTTCAAAAAGGAGTAATTACATAAAATAAAGAGTAATTGAATACATGCAAAATAGTAAGTGTATTGACGTAGATATCTTTTTTCAATAGCAATCCAGCCCCTGAACTGTTCAATATTAAAAAACACCTCGCATGAATGTTTGTCTTAACAAAATAAATTTTTACATTTTGAGCCATTGTTAAATAATATGCTAATGCATAAATAACCTTTAATTTCATGCACAAGAAAAAAATTACAACACGTCAGCAAATCGATCTTGTATTTTTGATCTAATGTTACGCTTCCATAGAAATAGTCCTGGAAGATGCGATTCGCCCTCCTCCGACTCTTTTCTTTAGCGTCAGTGTTGTTATCCGGAACTGACGTTCTTTCGATAAAGTATCAAGGCGGTTAGTGAGTATCGACCGATATTTTCTTTGTAGTTTTTTATGCAATTACCCATTATTATGGCCATCATGTGCCACAAACTCAATAAATTACCTCGTATCTGACAAACCAAATTTACGAAACGGCAATTGAGTTTATTATGCAAGCAGACGCTCTTACTTATTGAAGAGTTTTCGTATTCACTGCACTATTGGTTTGACATGACAATACGGGGTATACAAATATTCGCTAAAACATCCATGCTCTGCGGATTCTTTCGTATGGTGCTAAAACAAGCATGTTTAACAAAAGAGAGCTCCGCACGTGACTAAATATGGTTCGACGACTAATAGCACGGTAGAGATATAGCTATTTAGTGAATTAGAGGTTTAATATCAATAGAGTAGATAATAAAATAAAAGATATATTGATATGGCTACAATAAGTGATTGCACCTGGGAACCTGTTTAATGCTCAATTCTCTCCTTCGTTTTTATTATTTCGCCTCACTAACTGACTCTATCGATTCACATTCTAAAAACAATACCTGCTTAGAAATACAATAAGGTCTGTGACCATATGTCAAAGAACAGAAAGTTATGACCTAGCCGCTGTCATGGTATCCTTCAGCCAAGGTCCGTAATTTTTCCAATCACTTTTGAGAAAACAGAATAGTGCGATTAATTTGGAGTCATACCCCAAAGTAACTTTCCGTCAAGCTTTTTCTTTCTATTTATGGGTGACACAGACCACAGACCATCGATAAAGTGCTACCCATGGGGATCCGAGCACGGGTAACAGAAACAGACTGCAAAAAAACACGTAAGGGTCTCGTCATCACACGGCAAGGTGTAGACTGGGCTAAAGATCAGCCTCCACCTGCTCAAAAGACCTCAGAGCGCCTTAGAATACAGGCCTAGTAGAATGTTGCAAGCCTTTATCACCTGGCCCAATATGTGGTGAGCGAACCAACATGGGATAACATGATTCTCGAAGCAGGACGTACAAACGACTATAACAATGCAATTATATGGCAAAGAACAAAGACAGTTATGGCCCGAGACCACGAAATTCATGTTAAAAATCGAAACTAAAATATAAATTTTGTAGCAGCCAAGCTACATTGCGTTTATCCATTTCAACAATCAATGATCTCGTTGCATTACACGTACGTCAAGCATAAGTCACGAGGTTTGCACATTAAAAACCACTGATCAACATCGTCTCATAGTGAATTACACTCATTTTTTTATGTTGCTGTTTAAAGTATGGTATGCCTACCCGTTTCACACATTAATAACTCTCCACTAAAAGAAGTTTTGGCACAGCGAAATTAATATTTTTTAAAAATGATTACATCATAGTTTCTAAGACCTCCTCTCTCAAAAGAGGGTTTTATCAAAAAAGGTCACAAGATTTTGTTGTATAAACCCATTGAAAAAGAATGTGAACAGAGGTCATCAATAAAACCAGACACGTCGGTAAAACACTACTTGTGAATGTCTCCCATTATGTAAACTTGGTAATAACTAATTAAATAATGAAACTAATCAAATAATTATTTGTTAATTTTTGAGAGTTCTTTACGTTTTTAATTTTTGAACATTGTTAGAGATTTATTTTGCGTTAAACGTTTAAAAAACAATTAGAGAATGCCCAAAAATAGTAACAATAGAGAAGAGTTAATTCTGACCTAACCTATATATTATCCAAATAAATCAAAGAATTGTTTTATGTGTCCTTCTTTTAATCGGACAACGAATCATGCACAGAACGGACATGACATTTTACGAAAACAGAGTAACTGGTAACATGAAAAAAACACAATCGAGATAAACTGCATAATGGTAGATGCGCCATAACATGTGCCCAAATACAGGATGTCCTATGGCAAAGAACAAAGAAGTTATGAGCTACGACACGAACTCATGTTAAAAAACTTATAATGTTGACAAAGTTGAGGGACTTGAAAAAGTCAAGGTCTATACAGATTTGGTCATTCACTAACTAGATACACGACACATCGTCCATCAATAGTGATACAACACATAAGTGCCAAATATGGTAATGCCTTACCATCAAAGAACAAAGAAGTTTATGGCCCGGAACGAATTGCACAGACAGACGGACGGACAGACAGACAGAGTTGCTTCTATATACCCCCCCCAAGCCTCACCCATACGTTGTTTGCGGGGGGTAATAATTATAAGAATTTAAAAACGAGTTTCTTTTCGAGTATGAATTTTTTCACCTTAACTGAGTTTGTTATAACTCTGGATCTATTTTTAACTACAACACAAAACTTTACATAAAAGGCTTATCGAACATAATTTATATTCAGTTTTTGTGAGTAGAGTAATATCCAGAGTTTAAACACATCGATAGGAAGTTAACTGCAAAAGTTAATGTTTTAATCTTACTAGTAATTTCCTATCATGGTGCAGTAAGATCTAGATTATTTATTTATCTTAAGTTTATATTATTGTTTTAACGTTCCACCGAGAATATTTCACTCTAGGGGAGAAACGTTCAACAGTGAATGAGTATGACCGGTGAGAAGGGACAACGCAGAGATTCATCAGGCCTGTGCTTCGGCTGCTGCAGCAAGAGGAATGTGGCGTCTTTTAATTGGAAAGCACGAATGAAGACGAGGACTTACAAATATAATTCGTTCCGTCTCAATTCAAACAGCTGCGTTTGACATCGGCGCGTCTCAGAGTAATGCTGGAAGTTCACACAGGTTCTAATCAGACACGGAATGCAACCAGCAAACACCTGACTACAAGTTCTGCTCTCGGGGTGGACACAGAGATATCGCTCGCGAAAGGGATGCTCTAGATTATTCAAATTGCTGAGGAAGCGGTGAACATTCGCGAATTTAGATGCAAGTGGAGTCTTAGCTGTTCCCGGGCGGCGGGGGGCCGAACAGGAGTGGTTTGGGGGGAGGGGGGAGGGGGGGGGGGAGCCACTTTGCGTCATTTTATGGGGTAGGGATGTGCCGTGACAGTTGCAGACCACCCACCCTTTTCATAGTATGTTAGATTTTGAGAATTGTTATACCTTTTCATATAATTTTTGTTCAATGGTGACCTTTTCGCCATTTGACAACAAGACACTGCCAAAGCCTGATCAAAATTACCGAAAGGCCATTTCATATAATTATTGAGTAACTAACCTTATCATATATTTCATGCTGATTTCCTAATACTCGTTTATATATTCTCTAGTGGAAAAGGCAACCTATTTCCAGCGGCAAACATTCCCTATCCTATCGGATTATAAGTAAAGGCCCCCCCCCCCCGCAGGGAGGTACGTTAGACAGTACGGTTGTTTAATCTATTAATTTTCTTTTATAACTATTAATGGGAGAAATACTATTCTTACAAAATGATATATCTGAACTGATTTACCGTATCTTAATGGATTGATTGATTATTTGTTGTTTTACGTCCCGTTCATTCATACGGAGACGTCACCATTACCGGTGAAGGGCTACAAAATTTAGGCCTATGCTCGGCACTCAGGGCCTTTGAGCAGGGAGGGATATTTTTCGTGCCACACCTGCTTTGACACGGGACCTCGGTTTTTCCGGTCTCATCCGAATGACCGCCCCATTCAGTCGCCTCTTACGATACGCAAGGGGATGCTGGGGACCTATTCTAACCCGGACCCCCACGGGTTATCTTAATGGAAATCAGGAAGATGAATATCGCATAGGCTTTGATTATTAGATTTATGTTATATTGTTGTTTTATAACATTTTGAACAGCGCTAGTATATTACAAGTATATATAGTTCCATCACTGTGCCCCAAAAATATATTTAGACCTGAACTCTACCGGAGTTGTGTTATTCATACTGCATTAAAACCCTGTTACGCCCCTAACGCGTATCCCCTTCACCAAACTGCGATATTACAGACCTCAAACCTTACGATGTTCAAGTTCCGATAAAACTG
This sequence comes from Ostrea lurida, assembly GCA_903981925.1. NCBI lineage: Eukaryota > Metazoa > Mollusca > Bivalvia > Ostreida > Ostreidae > Ostrea > Ostrea lurida. The sequence goes on from CAJDSM010001611.1 coordinate 6,423, forward strand.
AACACTCTCAAATTCAGAACACTTCGCCTGTTTGGTTACCAGTCACAAAAGTATATAAAAAAAAATATCACGAATTGTTCTTCATTAAATTGATGCAATGCAAGCAATACTTACGATTATAAACGGCAGGCGATCGGTCTCTTCTCAAACTGTTTCAACGTGAATGGCCGACAATTTGCCTTGTTGCACTTAGTACATCCAACGTACACGTAGATTAGGAACAGTCAACGAACTTTATGGACTTTTTTAGGAGGGACGGATGGTGACCCACTGACCGCGGTGTGGACAACTGCTGGTCGCGGAAGGACGTATACAGAGGCGGATCATATGAACAAAATGGCGACGCTGCTTCATTATTCAGTCTGTCGGGCAATACAAAAAAATCTCAGAAACAGTTTTAGAACATACAAAATTGAACAAGATTTGTCATGATATTTTGTAGCGTATTCTTTCGCCCCAAATGTCTTTAACATCCGTCGTGGTAGCTAGTTATGTAGATGATTGATGTGATGTTCCAGATACTCCTGAATTTGTATGGTCCGAATTTCGACAATTTTTTCCACATTGTACATTGTTAAATCATCACTCTTATGTACATGTATTCATGATGAGGCTGCACGCATGTCATACATTATTTTACCCGTTTTGTCCAGAGTTATTTGATTTTATATCAACTCTCATTCGGCCATGAATCAATTGGCAGTCACGTGTCCAGACTTCCAGAGGTAGATAATCGGTGATCCTATTACAGTAACGTGTTATAAGTTTAAGAGAAATGAAAATATCAAATACCTCAGCAATCCCTTATATACATGTAGTTGCGTCTGAGTTATTTACACCACGCATGCAAGTTGGTATTCCCCTCCTGCGCGAGGCCGGGCTATTTATAGATGCCTAACAGACTTCAATGTATTTTTGAATTCCCACTTATCTACTTTTTTATGGAAATGTTTTGAAAAATGTGATTAAGGGAAAGTTGACAACATTTAATTGCAAATTACGTGTAAATTCTGTACAAAAACTATAAGTGTACTTACTGTACTACATTAATTGTTCGACGTCTTTGTTTTACTCATCTGATGCTTCAGTAACAACTAAAAATAATTATTATTATTTATATTAATTTCTGGGGGCTGTGCTGACTATGAAATACCACGAATGTTGTTTTCTGTCTTAGACTGCTGGTCAATGTACGGGGACATGGACATCCTGAGAAATAAGTTATTTCTAGGGAAATTGTGGGCGACCACTGACCATAATTCATTGTCAGTAATTTCAACAGATTTCTAGGCATTTACCACCGTCAATGACATTGTACCATTCCAGAACAAGTATCCGGAGGGGGGGGGGGGGGGGGGCTTCCTACACCTATTGGTAATTACGGTCAGGTATGGCACCGACGTCCCTCTGGAATGGGTCACTTTTTGACAAGTTCATGTAAATACATATATATCAATGGGATGCAGTTTTTGTTGTATCAATGTGTAGACAATTTATCATGCCATTACAACAATGGGTGGTAAGTATATCCGCTGGAATCTTTTGTTATCATGAAATATTATGATATTTTCCCACGATATGAATAACAATATGCACTTACTTGCATGGGCAGCAACGATACATGAACAGGTCACAATTAAATTTTAGTGTGAAATATTTGATTGGGTCAGAATTTTCACAGAAAATATATGAATGGATATGGTTTCCAAATTTCATGACTATCATGAATAGAATACGCAGACGCAGGAAAAATCTGAGGGAGGAGCTTGACATTTGTCTGAATGGTAAAAAGGTATCGGGTTTTTAAGAATCCCGTATTCACCATTATAGACGGGGAAATGCGTACTATTTATCCCTCTGTTTTTAAGAAACCAGAAGTGGTAAAGAGTTAACTAGATACATGAAAATTTGACTTGGTTCCAGCTGATAAAGCTCAGTAAAACTTGTCTTCTGTTTGTACAAAGTTACTTATCTTAATTGTCTTTTACAATGAACTAGGGTTTACTTCAACATCTGGGAATCTTACTTACAGCTCTAAGCATTTCACAAAAGATGAAATTCTTCAAAATCACCTTTCTTGTTTTACAAACTTTCATATTCCGAAGAATCAGATCAATTTGAATTACCATACCTTTATTGGGATTCCGAATTGCAACAAAAACCCTTCACAAACAAGATAACATGCGCGGCTCAGTAAGTGCTCTACCAGCCTCTTTTCTCTCTTTTTGACTACAACACTAAACAGCTATCAAAGAATCTCTTCAGAGATACTTGTTCCACTACATATTCCAGGAAGTGGTGCAATAGATGTGGGAGTTCTTAAAAACTCTTAAAGAGCTTTTGGAATAACCTAAATCAAAGGAATTTCAAAAATTGGCTGCATCAAAAACGTCATTATTTCTAACACTTTAACACAACGATTCCTCACGGATAAATTAAAATCCTAGGCTTTTCAATTATAGTAATTGCTTTTTAAACAAAAACGGCACCCGAACAAATATTCTATAGTCGTTGGAAACTAAACACTATTTGTTAGAAACACTCTGATTGCCCACACACGATACTCTGAATAGATATATTAAGAGCATGTTGGGGTTCTTTATAATAATATTTATGTAGGTCCTTGGAGACCAGGGTCTTCCAACATCGTAGTATCCTATGGGCAATAACTGGTGCCCCCATTACTTGGCAGACTTATTTTTGATATGTGCATATGAAGCAGAAATTTGTACAAAATGTTACGGATAAAACAAAAAACTTGCCGTTTCCTTCAACCTTACCTATAGGTTCATATAGACTGATGTGGCTATTCATTAACAATCAATCATTTCACAATTATGTCTATTCTGATATATCCGCAAGATACTCGCCATAAAAGGACACCACAGAATCTGACATATCTGCTCTATTTGGATATTTTACTAAACATTGACCTAATGGCAGACTGACCACTAATTATGTGATAAGCTGATGACGTTTGACTTGCAATCGTCAACTTTTCCTTTTCTATGTAGTAATACTACCCTGATCACCTGCCTTATGGTGTCGTATTCTCCCAGTTGATTCCGTACTGCAAGAGCTGCTATGCGTATGCGGGAACTTTTAAAAGCGACGGCAACTACTAACAAAAGAAGTTGATGGCTGCAGGTGTTATAAACGAATCTTTGTTTAAAATGTCATCATTTCGCAAATTCTACGGTCGCTATTACATGACCTTGTTTGCGGATTACATAATTATCACTAAAGTCATTGTTGACTTGATTTGTTTCATACCCGTTTTGTTAGACTGTCATTTTACCTTACTAGGATTTGACTACGGGTTATCCGTTTCTTTTTTTTCGACTAAGGGCTCACGGCGTGTGTGACCGGTCCACGAGGGATGCTTTACTCCTCCATGGACCTGATCTACCCTTCGCTTTTGTCCGGAGGTCCGTGTGCCCTCACTCGGATTTGTATATGTTTTTTTGGCATTATGATTACGCTTTGAACAATGTTAACTTCGCCTTTTGTAATTGAATAATGAAGATGATGGTGTTTGAAAATTTCAGCGGGACTCTATACCAAAGTTAGGTTGAGACACCCCCCCCGGAGGTGGGGGGGGGTACTAAAGCACTTGCATATCCATACAGTTAAGTGGCATCTGAAATATATAAGTGACAATCCCCAAAAGGTGGACAATCAAATCAATATGAGGTCATCATTTTTGCTTTTTTAGTTATCTTTCAAGCGAAAGAAACATGTTTTGATACAAGGTTCCCATGGATGATAAAAAAAACCTGTTTCACATGTACTCACCCACGATAAAATAGAATTTGAATGTAACTGAGATTGTTGTACAGTAGGGTAGGTATGAAATTACGGACTAAATAGTGCGTAACGTGTCTGAATATTACAGTCTGAGCTCTGAATGGTTTATGTGTCACTTGCTGGCATGTCTCCATAAGACATATCAAAGTATACAAAAAGGCGAAGTTAACATGCGGTCAACGAAATCATAAGTTAAAAAAAAACATATACAAAATCGAGTTTTAGGGCCAACACGGACTCACGACAAAAGCGAATGGTAGAATCAGGTGCCATGGAGGAGTAAGCATCCTCTCGCTGACCAGTCACACCCTGCCGGATCCCGTAGTGTCGAAACACAAGTGAACCGTAATTACCCGTGACGTCACAATCCAGTTAGGGAAATGACAGTCTAAACAAAGGGTATGAAACAAATTCAGTCCAATATATGATCTTGGTGATAATTTGTATCGGAAACAAGGGTCATGTATAGCGACTGTAGAATTTGCGAAATGATGTCTTTTAAACGAATTCGTTATAAACCCCGAGCATCAACTTTTTTGTAGTAGTTGGCCTGCTTTTAAGAAATCTCCTACGCATGCAATGCTCTTGCGTAGTCGATCAACTGCGAGATATCCACACCATAAGCGTGATTAGTGGCATATTACACATAAGAAAGGGAAAAGTTGACCGATGCAAAGTTTTAAAAAGTCATACGCTTTCATATAATGTAGTTTTCGAACTTTGTCAGTCTGCACATGTAGGGTCACATGTTTAAGCTAAAATCTCCAAATATGAAGCAGAATTATGTCATGGTTCTGTGGTGTCCTTTATATCGAGTTCTTCGGATATATCAAATGGCACAAAAATGTGTGAGGGGGGGACTTTATAATTGTTAGTTGCATAACACATAATCTATATATTTGTAAAGGATTGAGGACACGGCAAGTTTGTTTGTTTATCTCGTTAACTATGTTATATGTTAATTTATATACCGCCTTCATTTGTATAGCATGACATTTGTCATTATGTTCCTTTAATATAATATTCGATTACTAAGAGGACTGTGCATTATCATCTCAGCAAAACTATCCACCAGGGTCGTTTCGCACGCAAAACTAAGACATAGAGATTAATAGTAGTACGTGTATGAATCACTCAGTCACAAATATTAACAAGCAATTTATATTACAGTTATACCTAAAAGCTTATATTTCCTACTGTATCATTTTATATACAAGGTCTCATGAAGAACGAAAGTATATCTAACACCTTGTATAGTAAGGTCTGTTCTATACTCCCACCCGCTCCCCACCTTTAAAGGGGATTAGTCCCTCTCAGTTGATTGAGTCATTATAGACTTCGCAGGATGCTATGATGGCTCTGTAGATAATGGTAGTGTTTATTTTATTGTGCTCGATTTCAATTTGGGAAAGGGTTTTTGGGCAAGGATTATACATTATTTGTGGCGGAATGTTCCGTTTGATGATAAGATGCACGAGCACAGGTTTTGTTTTATAAACATTCGTCAATTAACTATACCCCTTGTGTGAATTTCAATGTTGTATTTTTATGATACTAGTAGAGATTTTAAACTTACTTAAATGTTGTGATTCACTGTTTTGTAAACAGGAAACGCCGATTCCTTAAAAGCTTATATATATTGATTCAGTACAGTCGGGAATTTTTAAGAAATTAGCAATTTTGGTCAGTAGTGTAAAATCTTGATCCTAATCACCCACTCTCTGTTATTCCACTTTGACGGGCAGACTTGGTTTAAAAAAAAAAATGACAATATTGCTATCTTCTTCATTCTATATGAGGATTTTTTTCGGGTGTGGTGAAAAGGCAAATACGAAGAAAACGAAGACACCAGATACGGAGAAACAAATGAAGAGCATCACGTGATTACCAATACAATAAATTATATTAGAGCTATCAATTTATTAATCTGGGTACCCTTGCCATTTGACACAGGGTATTGAGCTCCACAATAAAATAGCAAAATTTCAGCATAGTTTAGGAACAATTTAATTGCCTTTAACGTGAACTCTTGATGACTATCATCTTGGTAAATGACAAACATAAAAACTAGACCATATGGTGGAGTCACATTATCAAATGACATCTGTATGTGGGAAACCCCAAATTTTACACGGTCGAGTATTTTAGTTACCTTGGTGGTGCCTTCCCTCGGTTGCTCTATGTCCCTATTACTATTGATCGTACATGTAAGATTATTTTGCATCTTTTCAAGTAACGGGTAAATAATACATGGTGCTTCATTAAATAATTTACCTTTTCAATAATATCTTATGAGTTTCTTAATATATTTTCTTACATTCTTACCTCTTTGACAGCAATGAACTTAAGACTTTTGAAGATTTTTTTTTTCGAAATTGACCCTAAACTTACTCAGCATTAGCCTCCAGATAATGACTGAATTGAAAATTGTTTTTTTAACTATACATAATCAAATATATATTACATATAAATATGATTAAAGGGAGAATATTTATGAATTCACATTGATTTCTCATAATACCTTTATGGTTTTGTTAATATTAGTTTTTGACGATTACATCCTCTGGTAATGTAACTAAACTTTAGGAGCTTGTACAGAGCAAATTTAACACACTAGTTAGTCGTCTGGCGTGTTATTAATTCATGTACATCAAGCAGCCTGGGTCACAGAAGAGCAGTTTAAGAAGCAGTCCGATATGGATGTAAATGACAGTTACGAAAAAAATTGACATTGCTCGCCACCATGACAATGTACAAGCAGTTCAGGTCATTTCAACACAGAGGATGTACTCTTTCAAACATAGTATATAAATATTCAACATAAAACAAGTAAGATAGTCAATCCTGCCACTTGTAATTTGGTATCTCGTATCTCTGTTCTGGTGTCCTTCGTTTCTTCGTATGCTTCGTATTGCCTTTTACACACACCCGATTTTTTCCGTGTACTAAGTGCAAAAAGGTCATTAAATCTGCTAGAGCGTAATTTCTACATTGAAAGAGAATTATGAAATTGAGGTCATAAATGCTTGTTAATGAGCTACAGTGTGATAAATTTGACCTTTTAGCACCTAAAATTCACACATGATATATTCATATACACTCGATTTTTCAGCACAACATACCTGTACTAATGAGCAACACATCAAATAAGTCAAGTAATATACTTCACCATAAAAATAACAATACTACAAAACTCATGTTCGAACCTCTTCAAAGGTATTATGAATACTTTTTGTAAGCCTAATTGTATATTTTTTGTATAATACAACTATAAACTTAACAAACTTTGGTTGACATCAAACATTTTTGCAAGCGCCAAATTAAAGAAATTATAGTTCTCAAACTGTTGATTTGCAATTCATCCATTAGAGGTGGCCAGCGTCATGAGCGTATTCAGACCCATATAATTATAATGTTTTTCATAAATGAAGATACAATAGATAAAAACAATATATGGTCATTATCTCATATTCACTAGTAGTTATCTTGTTTATCGTATTATCACACCTCAATGGCAGCAACTCTCAGCATAGACTGGTCTGCCTTCTGATATCGTATATACATGTACGTATACGTTTATCGTATGCGATATCAGACGGCAAGCCAGTCAACTCTCAGCATGCACAGATTTTCTTGAAAACGCAAGCTGGACCGAGACTCGCGGACAAAATAAAGGTCCACGTGATCTTGTTACCTAAAGTGTTATCATTCCACCTTGCATAAAGTTGAACAGCAGGTTAGATAAATATCACACAAGGATATTCAGTCAGTAGGGTGAATAATTGGGACTTTTACTTTGTAGAAGTGCTGTTATTTACTATCACCGGTTGACAGCAAATGTTATGTATAAATGCATATATTAACACTTCGCAGCGAGTAATTACGTCCCTTTGTGGGTTCATCGTGTGAAGTATACTGTTCCTTCTTTGTCCTACCAAATGTATTTGGGTTTCTACTGTGAATTTAGGCTGCAGTGATCATTAAGAGGTTTCTTTTCCGTACATGTCCCACCTTGTAATATAATTGTAATTTAAAGATATACAGGCTGCCATAATATTTTTTTTTTTTTTTTGCGTGGTGTAGAATAATGATTTAGAGTTTACCTGTGTCTCAAACAAATGAAATACCTTTGCAGCAATTTTTTTTTAAAATGAAACCATCTAATTGCGTAATAAATGAGCGTAGAATTTAATTGCGGCTCGGTGCTTTTTCGTCAAATATGTATGATAGGAACCCATACAACTTTCTGCGCATGTGTGCAAGAAAGTAAGGTAAGGTGCGAGTTTGTTTACAGTTGAAAATACCTAGATTGGCTACTTATTTATCGTTACTAAACGACTGGGCGATAGAATGACTTTTATACGATGTAATTCAAGTAAATATAAGATGCACATCTTATGTAGCACACCCGTGGGGGTCCGGGTTAGAATAGGTCCCCAGCATCCCCTTGCGTGTCGTAAGAGGCGACTAAATGGGGCGGTCATTCGGATGAGACCGGAAAAACCGAGGCCCCGTGTCACAGCAGGTGTGGCACGAAAAAAATACCTCCCTGCTCAAAGGCCCTGAGGCATAGGCCTAAATTTTTGCAGCCTTCACCGGCATTGGTGACGTCTCCATTATGAGTGAAATATTCTCGCAGTGGACGTAAAAACAGTAA
>CAJDSM010001612.1:0-10728 GCA_903981925.1 Ostrea lurida
GCTCTACTAACTGAGCTATCTGGCCACTGGAAAAGAAACCCGGCTGACTGCTACATGTACACTCCTCCCTTGACCCAGGTTCTTATTGCCCTTGGCACAAGACCTTTTCATCTGCAATTCAGGGGTGGTCAACGGCACCATATCATACATGTGATATCTCACCTTTTGGGTGAGACTCACCCTTTTTGAAGCAATCTCACCCGCGGGTAACAATATCTCACCCCCAAAAAAAATTGTTGTTAAAGGTGTAGTATGGCAATTAGTTTCCCTTAATCATGAAAGTTGTTATCAAAAAAGCCAAAAATGCCTTCAATGTCCAGAACATACTCCAAGAAGAATAAAAATGAACTAAAGCTAGTATTCTAAGTCTTATTATGGCTTTTTTACAGCAAATCATTGATATAAAAAAAAATCTCACCCCAAATCACCCCAATCTCACCCTTAGCTCGGCAAAATCTCACTCATAGGGCAGTCGGAATTTATCACATGTATGCCATATGTAACAGGAAGGGAGAAAATGCAAAGATAAGACCAAGATTCAAGCCCTGGCCCCCTGAATCTCTAGTCAGGTGCTCTACCAACTGAGCTATCTGGCCACTGGAGATCGAACCCGCCTGACTACAACAGCTATACATAATGAATACAATCCTCTACATAAAATAGGTATTAAAAGCATAACAAAAACTAAGATTTTGAATAAACAATCATGGCTCGTTTAGCCATGAATAGTGATATGACATAGATCTGTTTGATTCTCTTTGAGATTTTGTATCAATTATCATTGGTCAAAACTGTCTATCTTTCTAACTTTATTCCAATAAATGGACTCTTCCTAATTGGAAAATAATCAAAACTTCCCCAATTTCTATTCTATAAATTTCCTTTGAAAGAATCAGAATCTAAGTAGATATTTCTCAAATTGTTCTCTTTAGTCCAAATATAGCGAAAAAGAACTAGAGTTTTATGATGAAAACGAAAACCTGGGCAAAGGTATATTAATCAAAATATTTTAATCTAAACCAAAAATTCAGAAAGAGAAAAAAGTGTAACTAGTAAGAAACAGCCCTGAAGGTGGATTCTTTTTTTTTTTTTTTTCTTTTATTTTTTTTTTTTTCTTTCTGAAGTAAAAATATGATATGATTTATTCAGGTAAAAACCAAGTCACAGGGCAATACTGTATATAATAAATAGATATCTGTTAAAAACACACACACACACACAGTCACACACACAGTGAAAAAAATGGAGAAAAAAAAAAGTTTACTCATTAATTTTGAAACAATTTCAAGAACAAAAAGCTTGATCTCCATCATGTGTGATTAAAACGCTATAATTTAAAAATTCATTCTGCTAACTTGTACTGTAAGGCCACTAAGTGGAACGGACTGGGTTCATAAAGGAGAACGACAGTAGTCGTGAGGTGACTTCTGGCAGCTCGGCAATAATCAACTTGACAAGTTTACAAAATCATGTAGATCTATACAAAAAACCAGCAAAACTTAAAATACATCCAGTAAATGCAATCATTGTAAAATATTCATATTTACCTGAGCTTTTAGTGCTTGAGCCAAAACACTTGCACCGTCAATTTCGTCTGCCATCGTGATATCATGTGGTAAATGGTTTGTAACTCTCCTATTTATAGAGGAGAGAAGTTGCCGACACTCTTCTGCGTATGGAGGAGTGAAATTAATTAGCAATGGCAGCCTGCACACTTTTTATTGCAATATCGCAAGCAAATCGGTTGATATCCAGAAAGACTCTTAATTTTATTGAATATCCGATATGCAGTGTTAGTCATTGTGGAAACAAAAAACCGAAGAGGAAGAAATTTCCAAAATATAAAAGAGAAATAAGATCACGGGAGTTGTCACAGAAACCAAAAACAAGCGTAGAACAAGTAGACGATATTGATGAGGACAGTAGGAAAGGTGACACAGGGAAGAAAAAGGTGAATTACTTAATTAAAAGATCTTAGGCATGCTACATTTACGTGAACATATTTAGGATCTTTGAAGTCATTGGTACATTGTCAGATTGTGGTTCAATGATTGATTGATTATTTATTGTTTTACGTCCCACCGAGAATATTTCACTCATATGGAGACGTCACCAATGCCGGTGAAGGGCTGCAAAATTTAGGCCTATGCTCGGCACTCAGGGCCTTTGAGCAGGGAGGGATCTATTTCGTGCCACACCTGCTGTGACACGGGGCCTCGGTTTTTCTGGTCTCATCCGAATGACCGCCCCATTCAGTCGCCTCCTACGACACGCAAGGGGATGCTGGCCCGGGACCTGGTTCAATGAAGAATTCTATACCGAGTATACCATTGACTTGACAAAAACTATTGTTATATTTTTGCGGTGCTATAGTTGGTGTGAGCGAATCTCCTGAAACTCGATCTAGATAGATCTACAATCTTCCTCTTCATTTAACGCAGAAAATATGATGCGGTCAACATATACAGTTGCATTGTGACGTCATATTAGCTGCAATGTATTGTTTTCTTTCAAAGCAAACAATTATCAACAACCAGTGAGCGAAATTAACCGTACACCAATAGACTGAGTCTTTGGCAAATTTCACCGGTCTATGCCAGTTGTAATTAAGATAGACCATATTGTCTATGCCCATTTTCTAGGTTTATTAAGTAACAAAAAACTGAAAAATAATGATACATAAATAAGAAAAGAAAGGACAAAATTATGTTGAATTGAGGAAACGTATGTGGACTCAAAACCATGGTTTGCGACGATGATGAAACATTGAATTATTCTTAGAGCACGAATTTGGTGGTTCAAACTTCAGCAAGAAGTCAAGAACAAATCATTTTCCCCTAGTATTTTTGCAAAATCTGTAGAATACCATCAGAAATAAGAACAGATATTTGTTTGCTGTGAAAACAACTTTTGGTGAAACTTAATTATATGATTTACACATTTTGATTTTCAAAATTTCAAGACCTGATGAATGTACAACCCTAAGTTATCAATTTAACTTTTTTGACAAGGTGTAACTCAGGTGAGCGATTTAGACCATGGGTCTCTTGTTTTAGCATTTCTGACTCAGTGAATAATTTGAAAGAGTGATGTTACAAGTGAATAAATACATTTAAATCATGAATAAGTTTTGAAAAGCTATTGAAGATGCATATACTTGTGGAAGTGATAACTGGAATATACTGGATACATTTGATTACATGTTGTCTGTTATTGTACAAATTTATAGAAAAGAAATGCACCTATTGAAATATTGTATTTATCATTTAAACATATTATTATACCATTTCACTATGCACATTTATACATTTTTGAACAGGATTTTTTAGTGGACAGGCTACATGTGTTCATGCGAGGAGGAACTGGGGGTCATGGTTTGGCTCGGTATGGGGGAATTGGTGGGAATGGTGGAAGTGTCATTGTCAAGGCCTCAAAAACAGTAACACTGGAAAACATAAAGTCCAAGTACCCACAGAAACGATTCAAAGCTGCGGATGGAAAACCATGCAAGTGAGTAACATTATCCATAATATTAGAATAGATACATGTATAGATAAGAATTATATGTCTCTCCCCCCCCCCCACCCCACCTTTGGTGAGGAGACATTAGTTTTTGGCTTGTCCGTCGAATCAAAAATATTTGTCATTAGTGCAAACTCCTCTGAAACTACTGATTCCTATTTTTATAGAACTTCTATGAGGCAAGGACATCATTGTGGTTATGCATATTACCAGGGAAATTTTGATCCTTCTAATTTTTTTGTAGCTTCAGCACTTGAGCCGATAGCTCATAGTGAGCTATTCTTGATTGTTCCCTTTTGTCCGGTTCTGTCTGTTAACTTTTCACATTTATACGACTTCTTCTCAAGAACCGCTGGACAGAGTTCAACCAAAACTTTTGGTTACATATTATCCTTGGAGTCGAAGTGGGAATCAATGTTTTTATTCAAAAGTGAAATGGAAATAGGCCAACCCCATCAAAGGGGAGATAATTATGAAAATGGGTTTAATGCAAAAATAGGGTGGTGTCATTTAAACATCTTCTCAAGAACCACTGGGTCAGAAAAGCTGAAATTTATATGAAAGCTTCCTGATATAGTGGAGATTCAAGTTTGTTCAAAATCATTATCCTTCCGGGGTATGATGGGCCCCAATAAGGGATCAAAGTTATACATATGATTATATAGGAAAATCTTTAAAAATCTTCTTCTCAAGAACCACTGGGCCAGAAAAGCTGGAATTTATATGAAAGCTTCCTGATATAGTGAGATTCAATTTTGTTCAAATCATGACCCCCGAGGGTACGATGGGGCCCCAATGGGATCAAAGTTTTACACATGATTATATTAGGGAAAATCTTTAAAAATTCTTCTCAAGAACCACTGGCCAGAAAAGCTTCCTTATATAGTGAAGATAAAAGTTTGTTCAAATCATGACCCCAGGGGTAATGTGGGGCCACAATAAGGGATCAATATTTACATGCAATATGGGGGAAATTCTTTTAAAATCTTCTTCATTGAACCAGACGAGTGGATATTTACCTGAAAGCTTCCCGATATAGAGTTGATTTAAGTTTGTTTAGATAATGCTGCCCCCCCCTTCCGAGAGTTGGGTGGGGCGACAATAGGGGATTAAGGTTGCTACTACTGCTCTTCTTAGTGAAGCAGTGCTCAGGTAAGCAATGTGACCCATGGGCCTCTTGTTTGGAAGTTATGCCCGTTTGAACTTAAAAATTTGTCTGAAATCCTCATGAATAACCTTGTCAGCACAACTCCTCTGAAACTACTGATCCAAATTTAAAGAAACTTGATATGTTGCAAGGACATCATAATAGTTGTGAATATTACTAGGAAATTTTGATCCTCTTTTTTTTGTGGGAGTTAAGCCCGTGTGAACTTAAGTTAATAGAAATTTGTCTGAAATCCTCATGAATAACCTTGTCAGCACAACTCCTCTGCAACTACAGATCCAAATTTTAAGAAACTTGACACGTAGCAAGGACATCATATGTAGTTGTGCATATTACCAGGAAATTTTGATCCTCTAATTTCTGTGGGAGTTATGCCTATTTGAACTTAGACATTTGTCAAAAATCCTTAACATAACTCCTTTGAGACTACTTAACTGACAGCACGGGGGAGACATATGTTTTTGCCTCCAAAAACAAACTTTAATGTGTTCTGTGTGTTTACATTTTTTTAATGATTTGCTGACATTTTTCATCTGAATTGATTTCTTTGGTTGTAGAAAGCTTGCTCTTCTGGGAGAAAATGGAGAGGATTTTATTTTAGATGTACCAGTAGGTATTACAGTCGAGACTGGAAGTAGAATAATTGGTATGTTAGCATTTTTTTGATGTAATGTTTTAGCCCAGCATTTTAAATTTGATTCTAGACATTAAAATAACAACTTTGACTAGGATGAGTTTTCAAACATTATTGATGTTGGTTTCGTTTTAGGTGATTTGGATGAAGAGGGAAAGGAATTCACTGTAGTTAAAGGAGGATCAGGGGGAAACGCCTCAAACGGGTTTGAAGGAATGAGAGGAGAGGCTAAAACCGTGGATTTAAACCTGAAGCTGATTGCAGATATTGGTCTTGTGGGGTAATTAAAAAAGGATTTCAAAACCAAACTAAATCATTACTTAGATATCTATACTGTTGGGAAATTTCAGAGTCAGGAACATTAGCAGAAAAACTGTTTGAAATCTTTGTGCTTAAGTTGGGGGGGGGGGCTAATTATTATGAAAATAAAATTACCTGAATGAAATAGATACAAGCCCCCATGGGTTAAATGTTTACAACATAAATGGTTAATTTTTGTCATTTTGGTAACTTAAATACCCCCCCCCCCCCTTTGAATGAAATAAAGGAATACAGACTTGTTGAATTGTAACAACACCCTTTCTTTTGAACAATTTCTAGATCCACCTTTGTTTTACATTTGAGAAATGTAAAAGAATCAATGTAAAAACATGTGGGTTTTTACTTGATTTATTTTCATTCAAATGTGAAAAAAAATCAAGTTCAGAAATGTAAGGAAATCCATATCATGCGTTAGATCAGCTCTCAAAGCCCAGATCAGCCAGAGGGACTACAGTTCATACTAGCTTCATTATCATAAAGAATCTAAATTTAAAGAAATAGAGAATTAAATTACATGTAATTGAATTAATTAGATTTTATTAATTTATTTAGAACAACAGAATCATGTAAAACAATAGTTACCAGAAAACTCTTCACTTTCACAGATTTCCGAATGCAGGTAAATCTACGTTTGGCTCTGCTGTGACACCTTCAGGTGGCTGGAAGATTGCAGATTATCCATGTAAGTTCTGAATTCAGAATCAACAGGTGGATGTCAAGTTTTATCCACAATTTTGAGCTATTGACATATGGATGCAAATTTCACTATAATATTGATCATGAGATAGAATCATAGAATATGAAGTTACAAGTGAACATATTTTCACTTCTCTTATAATTTTTGTAGGGGAAATGGGTACAAATGGACTGTCTTTGATCAACATTCATTATTGAAAGAGTATAATGAATTAATTACTGTAGATTTTTTATTTTATGCAAATACTTAATATGGCAAATGACTCCATGTGAACAGGTATTTGCGGGTCATCTGTTATCAAAAGTCTTGCATGTAATTGAATGCGAGGAATTTACTTCAAAAGCGACGCCTCTTGCGGAATTATGTGATAATAAATTCCTTGTGCGTATTTAGGAATTAATGATAAACAGACATATGCTTCCAATTTTAGTCACAACAATAAAGCCGAGACTTGCTTGGATGGATTACCATGATGGTCGGAAGATCGCAGTGGCAGATTTACCTGGTCTTATAGAGGGGGCCTGGGACAACGTAGGAATGGGCCATCGATTTCTCAAACACATTGAGCGCACCAAACTTTTGCTTTTCCTTGTTGACATCAATGGCTTTCAGCTGAATCCCAATTTTCCATTCCGTGATCCCATTGAAACCATACTCATTCTGAATAAGGTATATTTTTCCACAGAATACAAAGGTCGGATGTGGGATTATAAAGGATTTTATATGATAACAGCCTCTCTGTGCCCCAGTAAAACTTCAAATTTCAAAGCTTTACAAAAATACAAAGCATTCTTCGATTTTTACTACATTTTCGCATATCTTTATAGCTAATCTCAGATATTTATTCATTTGGAGTACCTAGCATCAAAAGTGGTGCAATTTCACAATTTTTCTCAAAATTTTTTAAAATGTTTTTAAAATTTTTCAGGGAGCAGAGCGTAAAAAAATTCTGGCGTTTATGATAATATCATGCTTTTGGTTCTACTTCATATGATAACTGAGCTGCATCAGAATTCTTTCACAAAATACTCTAAAGTTAGAAATACAGTGTCAAAGCATGAATGTCAATTTGGTGGGCAAATGGAGGTCCTCAACATTTATAGTTCTTTAAAACATTGAGAATTTGTTTTCAATATTCCTCTATTTTTCAACAGGAAGTGGAATTGTATAAACAGCACCTGGTGAAGAAACCTGCAGTATTAGCACTGAATAAAATAGACTGTGATCCAGATGGATCTCTGGTGAAAGACATTGTAGAGAGAGTGAACAAATTACCAGGTACACTTTTAAAGCATGTATAGATGCCTCATGATGTCCTTGCTACATATCAAGTTTCTTTAAACTTGGATCAAGACTTTTGACCTAGTGACCTTGGACTTTGACCTACTATTCAAAAACTCTAACCTGGGCTATATCTTTTGAACTAAGAGGAACAGGATTTTCATATTTCATGTGTAGATGCCTCATGATGAGACCTTTGTTTTGGTACCAAGACTTTTGAACTTTTGACATTGACCTACTTTTCAAAAACTTTAACCTGGACTATATCTTTTGAACTAAGGGGAATAGGTCTTTGATATTTCATGTATAGATGCTTCATGATGGAACCTTTGTATTGGTACCAAGACTTTTGACCTAGTGACCTTGACCTTGGAATATGACCTACTTCTCAAAAACTTTAACCTCGGCTATATCTTTTGAACGAAGGGGATTAGGTCTTTGATATTTTATGTATAGATGCCTCATGATGAGACCTTTGTTTGGCACCAAGACTTTTGACCCAGTGACCTTTACCTTGGTCTTTGACCTAATTCTCAAAAACTTAAACTGGGCTATAACTTTTGAACTAAGGGGAATAGGGCTTTGATAATTCACAAATAGATGCCTCATGATGGGACTTTATTTTGGTACCAAGACTTTTGACCTAGTGACCTTGGCCTACTTTTCAAAAACTCTAACCTGGGCTATATCTTTTGAACTAAAAGGAATAGGGCTTTGATATTTCATGTATAGATGCCTCATCGGAAAACCTTTGTTTTGGTATCAAGACTTTTGACCTTGGACTTTGACCTACTTCTCAAAAACTCTTACCTGGGCTATTTCGTTTGAACTAAGGGGATTAGAGCTTTGATATATCGCATACAGATGCCTCATCACAAGACCTTTGTTTTGATACCAAGTCTTTTGACCTGATGACTTTGACCTACTTTTCAAAAACTTTAATTTTGACTATATCTTTCGAACCAAGGATGAGAAGGCTTGATTTAGCACATTTAAATGCCTCATGAAGAATCCTTTGTTTTGGTACCAAGCCTTTTAACCTAGTGACCTTGGCATATTAGATTTTGACCTACTTTTCAAACACTTTGATGTGAGCATTATCTTTCAAATGAAGAGGAATAGGGCTTTGACATTTCACATATAGATGCTTTCTATTCATATGTGAAATATCAAAGCCCTATAGTATTGGTATAAACGAGATTTTTGACCTATTTACCTTTGATATGGACTTTGACATAATTTTCAAAAACTCAAACCTTGAGTTTTATCTTTTTAAAAAAGAGGGATAGGGCTTTGATATTTTTAATACAGATGTATCTTTTCAAGACATTTCATTCACTACCAGAGCTATTGACCTTGGACTTTACCAAAATGGGGGAATAGATTAGATAGTCATGCTGCCCGGCGAGCTATGTTGTCTTCTGACAACTCTTGTTTTCTGATGTTTTATGAATAAAGGAGTCAGTTAGAGAGTCAAAGCTTATAGCAACATAAGGAAACTTTGTATCATGTCATCTACTGGTGATGATCCCAGCTATAAACTACTTCTGCAATACCGGGTACCTAAAATTATAATTTGTCATATTTTTATTTATTATTTTATTTCATTATTGATGCAGGAGAAGAATTGATTCTGTATATTCCAGAAAATATTTCAAGCTTTCCTGAAGAACTACGGCCAGATAAATTGATACAGTTTGAGGACATTCTTACGATTTCCACCAAAGAAGGAACAAATATTTTACAGACGATATTGAAGTTACGGGACATTCTGGACAGTCATTTTGCTGAAGAAATGGAATATCCTCTCGAAAAATGGAAGCATGATCTAACAGAACATAGAACAGTAAATGAAACAAGGTAGCACTTGTTAAGTTGAAAAAGAAAAGTATGCAACTGTTTTAAAGATTTTTCTAAAGTGTTAAACACTTTAAATGATTGGATAAAGAAAGGATATTGTTTTACATGCATGTGTGTGTATATACAGTGATAAATGCAAATCTGTAAATAAAGAATGAAACAGACAGAATCTTATTTTTGCTTCACCAGTTGCTGAAGGTAATTATCTCTCTCCTCTTCCAGAGGGAAACTTTCTGTCCGTTTGTTATAATATCTTGTGAACAATTCTTATATTACTTATCAGATAGAGACTTGAAACTTTGTACAATGCTTCATTATACCCCCCGCAAACGAAAGTTTTGGGGGGTATATAGGCTTCACGCTGTCGTCCGTCTTCTGAATCATGTTGTTGTCCGCAGATTCCTCATAAACGACTGGCATGGATTTTCAGTGACAACGTAAGTGGAGTGTGGATTCGGTTCAGTCAACTTAGATGGAGACTGAGCATATTGTCAGGAATTGGCGATTGTTTTGGACATTAATATGTGGTACAAGATATGTAGGTCCTTTGCCCACTTGGGCTTTTCACTAATTATACAAGTGCTTAGTGCATTGTCCAACTCATGCCTAAGAACGATTTGCGCAGGATTCTCAGGTGAAAACTTAGTGAAGTGTTAGATTACTATAGAGAATGTGCAGTATTGTCAGGAAATTTTAATTTGGGACAGATTTTTGTACAAAGATATGAACGTTTGGACTTGGGCATTTTTCACCAAAATACTATGCATCAGTGTGTTGTCGCCAACCCTCCTATATTATGAAACTTTTGTGGAGTGTTAGAGTTACATAATGGGAGAATGTGCAATGTTGTCAAGCAATTTGTTGATTGTGGACATATTTTTGTAAACAAAGATATGAACGCGTTTGGACTTGGGCATTTTTCACTAATGTATACATGCTTAGTGCATGGTGGGGGCCGGGTCCGGGGTGGCCTGGGGGTATTAGTTCTGATAGAACATGTTCTAGTTGTACATTTGTAGATGTGCTTTTTGTCAGGGTAGGAAGGATCCATTATTTTCCTTAAAGTTGAATCTTCTTAAGAGGGATGGAGGGTTTAAAATAGCTGTGAACACCTTCTCGTTCCTACAGATGGCTTCTTGTTTTGACTTGAAATTTTGTACAAAACTTCATTATTGTTTTAATCTCATCCTATTGGCTTATCGGAAGAGCATGTAAAATAGCTTGTGAATATTTTCTTCTATGTAG
>CAJDSM010001614.1:507-14886 GCA_903981925.1 Ostrea lurida
AAATGGATCTCTTTTTGAAAAGTGCATACAGAGAATCGATCTTTCCCAAAACAAAATGTCAGATTTCATGTTCTTTTTCCGTCTCGTTAGTTTGCCAAATATTATGTATGTAAACTTGAATTCTCTTTGTCTGGTCTCATTGAATTTGCACATCTATGGCCCCACTTCTACTAAACCAGATGTAAATGTAACGCTCTCCCGTTCTCTCCAAGTATTAGATTTCTCAAATACACATCTAGACCCTTATTTCGATGACTTTCATTCCCTTGCATTGATATCTATAGGATTGTTGAGGTT
This sequence comes from Ostrea lurida, assembly GCA_903981925.1. Lineage (NCBI taxonomy): Eukaryota > Metazoa > Mollusca > Bivalvia > Ostreida > Ostreidae > Ostrea > Ostrea lurida. The sequence goes on from CAJDSM010001614.1 coordinate 805, forward strand.
AAATTTTAGTAAAACCAGCTTCCGTTGGTGCAGATATACGAACGTGAAATTGTTACTTCCAAAGCTTATGTCTTTAGATATTTCTGGAGGCACGTGCAAGGATTTATACCCTATGTTTTTTAAGCCATTAATCAGTCTAAAACAATTTTTTGTAAGGAATACAGATTTGAGTGAAGGCCTTAACAGAGACAGGGACGGGGTGTTTCTAAACGGTCTTTCCATGCTGAAGTTGCTTGACATGTCAAAAAATAATTTAGAGAACCTTCGGTCCAATTTGTTCTTATCACAAAAAGATTCATTAGAAACTTTGTATTTAGACCTAAACCGCAACAGAAATATTGCAATAGCTCTCAAAGGCATTTCGTCACTAAAACACCTTAGTGTGGTATCCAACGAATTATCCTCGTTTTCTAAAGCTGATCTTTTAATTTTGAAGAGTCTAGAGAAAGTGACAGTAGACGTCCGTGGAAATCCATTTGACTGTTCATGCAGAAGTCTGGAGTCCCTACAGTTATTGAAAGAGATTGACGGCAAATTTAAACATTTCAGTTACATATTTTGCAACGGTTTGCCTAAAACGAGACTAAATGATACATTATACACGCTGCATGCTTTAGAAATATCTTGCTTATCCACTGCGTGGCTTCATTTCTCGGTAGTCTTGCTCTCTGCTCCCTCTGCCTGTTTTTGGTTGGTACTCTCTCGCTCTGTTACAGATTCCGAATACTGCTGACGTATTTCTTGCTTCGCATTCGTTTGTTTTGGAGGGATAACATGACCCCTCCAGGGGAGGACACTCATCCAATAGACGCCTATGTTTCATATTCTCCCAACGATGTCAATTGGGTAAAATCGTTCTTATATGAACGATTATCTGATGCTAAGGTGTCCTTATGTTTTGATGAAAAAGATTTTGTCCCTGGGAGTAGCATTTGCGAAGAAATTGTCAAACATATTAATCAGAGCAAATGCATTATATTTGTTATTACAAAACATTTCCTAAAGCATGACTGGGGAACGTATGAAATTCAAATAGCAAAAATTCACACTATAAAGACAGACGCCAGAATTTTGTTCATAATGAAAGACGAAATTGATATCCAGAATTTACCAAACGAATTCTTATCTATTTGGTGGAAGATTAAAGTTTTCCAATGGTTTGAATGTGACACAAATGATAAACAAAGAACATTTTGGAGAAATTTGGTTAGAGAAATTAACAATTGAGGAAATTATATCCTTAAGGTTATAATATGTTTGAAGGGAATCCTACATTTCACAGACGTTTCTAAATCTTTAGGGCAGACATTGTGTATAAATATGTAAATATACAAATGTAACACATACAGCTATGGTATCAACTTTTTCCAAATGTAGCATTATTAATGGAAAACTCTCTCTCTCTCTCTCTCTCTCTCTCTCTCTGAACGTAATAAGTATTTCATGTTTGCGATTAGATGTCATGTTATTGTCAGCATTCTTATTGAATAAACCTGCAGTAAAGTCTTAGTTATACTCAAATGTCTTATGTTGTTCGATGTTCTCTTGTAAATGTTATCGTACAGTATATTACAACCCTCTGTGTGTCATTGTTATTCTAAATCATCTGTACATTGCGTGTAAACGTACCAGAAAATATTTATGGGGATAGTTTGTACAAACTATGGAGGAAGAGAAATAATTTTGAGCAACAGTATTACGTTGTGAGATTAAAACTGATATGGTTATATTTTCTCCCGATAAAAAAGACAATTGAACATCAGTATAAACACATTTTCTGAGCATGATTACAAATTCCTTGTAATTAGATCATTTGGTATACATGTATTTCAGATCCTTGACGTTTTTAAAGGTTCCGTGTCTTTGTTTTAAATGATATTTTTGGCTACTCGTGCGATCTATTGCAATTGGTATGCGTCCGTCGTGCGAAAACAAATAACAGGAAGAAGAACTGCCAAAGTTTCAAAAGGTCTCTTCTCTACTTTCAAACGTATGTAAGAAAACTAAATTCTTGGGTTATAAAGTTCATGGAGCCCCCTTTGAGAATTGTAAAACTCATGACCCCAGCCCAAGGCGGGATCCATATGACCATATAGTGAACATGTATTAAACCTCGAAAAACTTTTTAATCCCACGTATTTTGTGGAATCATTCTAATTGGTGGGCCAATGTTCGTAAGTAACCAAACTTTTACTGGTTTACGGGGACGTAATTTCGTGGGTAATTGATAAATAATGCGAACGGCATAAAATTTATAGAGATTAAACGGACAATAAAACATGTTCGTTGGGACTTAAATTCGTGGGTAAGAGTGTCTCACGAAATTCACGAACATTGGTCCCCTACAATTGATTGATTGATTTTGTGTTGTTTACGTCCCGTCGAGAATATTTCTCTCATATGGAGACGTCACCAATGCTGGTGCAGGGCTGAAAAAGCTTGGCGCTCACGAGCCTGTTTCATCAAAGGTCGTACGCCCGGCGTAACTTTACGCCAGGAGTAAGTCCCAGACTAACACACAATTTCTGTTTCATCAAAGAGCGTAACATTACACCGGCCTTAAGTTAAGCCCATTTTTTACACCTGGTCAGGAGTAGGAGTAACTCAGGGCGTAAACAAAATATGTTTGATATGATGTTGCTCGGAGAAGAAATCGGCGTGTAGTACTAAGGAAAGAGAGGGGTATAATCGAGACAGAACAAATCCACTAGAGTATTTATGCCGGGGATGGAGGGGGGGGGGGGGTTCTCAACCTATACTTTTCGATACAGATTTTCAAAACTTAAAAAATAATTCCCCATTATATATTCAATATTTTTAAACCATACCCGTTCATATATTCTGTTGAAAATTCTGGCCCGATCAATAAATTTTCGTATCAAACATGTAAAGTTGCTTTTCAAGCAAGTGTAGTGCATATTGTTCTTCCTCATACCCGGGTTAACATTAAGTTAGTATGGTGGGGGAAAAGTCGTTAAATTTCATGATTAATGAGAGTGATTAGAGAGATAAATTGCATCCCAGTTGATATATTGGACATTCCTAGCAGGACATCTATGTATATCCAAGATATAGGAGACCCCCCCCGCCCCCCCGCGGATTTATGAAATAAACATTAAAAACATAAACTTAGTTATCCTATATTTGAATTATAATTTGATATTCAGTATATCAAAGCCGTGCACTCTTTTGTAAATGCAAATGAAAAAGAAGAATAAAATAAAAATGATAAATGTATTAAACAATATTACTCAATGTAGGGGGGAATGGGGGGGGGGGTCGTCGAATAAAAGCATATAATTATGAAATAGTTTTTGTTTTGTGCGACATATCTATTATAATCTATTGAATAATTATCACAAACTTACTGTTTTGCAATGTCTCCCACATTGCATTTTTTTTTTTCGCTGACACCTTGTGAAAACTCTTCGAAATTATTATTATTATTATTTTATAAAGCGCAAATACATAATAGTTTCTATGCGCATGATATGACATTATTATATGCTCTACAACGGGTTGAAGACAGTATTTTACGCTTGTCATCAGTCCAGTTGTTTCCAATTCTTTTGAACAAGTATATAGCCCGCCGACATTTCAACAAATTAACGAATATAGAGGGTTGCAGTCGACCGCGCCAAAATTTATATCCTTTCACGTAATTTTTTCGAATGATACAAGCAATACGAAATACATTTAAAAAAAAACAAATTAAAAAAAAAAACTTCGGCGAGTCAAATGCTAATGGACGCATGTTTGTTTAATATTGAATAAAGATAATAAAAGTTTTGTTTACAAAATTTATTGTGATTAAACAGGTTCCCCAGTCATCTTGCACTACACATTCTTGACATTGAGAAAATCATGAATTAACTTGTGTATAATTTCAGTTTGATGCATTTACACCTATATCAATTATTTGAATTATTGTGAAAATAGATACAATATATCTTTAAAGATCTACCATTCAATTGTACAAAAAAACGTTAAAGGATTGTAATTGGCATTAAACAATATGTCCTCTCCCGCTATCTCCCATCGAGGATTGGTATAGAGCAACTTTTATGAGAGAAGAGAGAGAGAGAGAGAGAGAGAGAGAGAGAGAGAGAGAAGAGAGAGAGAGAGAGAGAGAGAGAGAGAGAGAGAGAGAGAGGGTGTGCACATCAGCTCAATTTCATAGGATTAGAAGCATGTGCAATGTGCACTTCTGTATTAAGGAATATCAATTGCAATGAATTCATATGCAATTTTATTTTCTAATATGAAACGAATAAGTATTACATACCTTTAAAGAGGAAGGCTCTTTTTTATTTTGAAACATGTGATAGATAGTATTAGATAGACATTTTCCTAGTTCCTGGGTCATGTAACAGCGATTTTCAAATCAACCGGGAATAGCGAATGAATTGGAAAGTATTATTATAGTTTTAAAGCATATATAAAACGCATTATATGATAAGTAACATTTCATGAATGCACGTGTTGCCCCCCCTCTCTCTCTCTCTCTCTCTCTCTCTCTTCTCTCTCTCTCATTCTCTCTCTCTCTCTCTCTCTCTCTCTCTCTCTCTCTCTCTCTTCCCATTTTTAGTTTTTGAAGTGATCGGGTTTCGGGTTGGTATATCTTTGCTCATGCGCATAAGTACGTTGTTAAGGACTTAAGCCAGGGCGTAACTTATAACCAAGACTAAAATTTACGGCCAACTTACGCTGCTTCGTGAAACAAAAAATACGCCTGACTAATATTGGCGTAAGCCTTAAATTAGGGCGTAAGTCTACGACCTTTTGATTGAAACAGGCTCCAGGGCCTTTGAGCAGGGAGGGACCTATGATCGTGCCACACCTGCTGTGACACGGGGACCTCGGTTTTTTCCGGTCTCATCCGAATGACCACCCATTCAGTCGCCTCTTACGACACACGCTACGCAATAGATGCTGAAGACCCATTCAGACGCCGGATCTACAACGGGTTGGTTCCCGTAACCAATTCTAACCGGATCTACACGGGTTGGTCCCCTACGAACAATGATGATTCCTCAGTATTTGGGACAAACTAATGCTTGGTTATCATGTCCATGAAGCCTATTTACAAACTTTTGAAATTAATGGATCAAAGTAGTTTTATCTTTCAAAGGTGCAACAAGTAGTAAAATGTTTCGTGTTTCTTTAATATACGGAGGAAAAGGACAATTATTTAAACAGTAAAAAATTCCCTTTTCTTGGTTTATCGGGTGATGGAGGCAGCTTGCATTGCAGAAAAAAAAAATCATAACCCGCGTAAGCCAACATTTTATTGTTTACATCTATTTATTAATTTTTTTTTTCAAATATAAAAACCAGATTAAAATACTGAAATATGTTTTTGACCATTTCGTTCCTTTACACGGAACATCCGATGCAACTACTCCATTTCTACCTATGTCGTTTATTTACGACGTACAAATGGATTACGATCATATAAAATCAAACGTGATGATAACTCATAACACGTGGGATATGGTAAAGGCGAAGCATACGTATCCAAGAGGAAGGCTGAGCGATATGAAAATATTTTCGCTGGTTAGTGAAGGCGTTGTACAAGAGGAACATCATGCACAATCACAATTACACGTGTGAATCTCCTGTTGTAGCTCAGTTGCAAAACTTCAGTGATGTATGTTCATGCATCTTGAGATCTACATTATTATTGTGAATATGTTGAATTTAATATGAAGAACTTATTAATGTTCCCATATGTTGAATCATTTAATATTTTCTCGTTTGGTGATATGAAAAATGGACGCCGGAAGCTATATTGTCGATTTATTGAAACCAGTATAGTAATACTATTGATGATTTTATTATGTACTACTGCAGAGAAAATTGGACGACAAGCCGGGAACATGAGGCCATATACCTTGTCAAGAATAAATGGGATCATTTACTTTTTGCATTTATCCATCTTATAGTTTGAATTTTCGTTATAGTTGAAGGCGACTGTANTTTACTTACTTTGATAATTATTACCAAAACAGTTACTCCACTCATGACATAATAACAATAGTTTGTAAACAAGTTTACCATTTGTGACGTTACAGTTGAAGGCGACTGTGCCATATGGTTTCAGGCTAATATAAACGCCACATGCCTAGATTTCACAACTTTTTTCACATTAAATGCAATGTTAAAATTTAAGATGTTAAAAAATGTTAAAGTTATAAGTTGAAATGCTGGATAAATGTTGTACATGTACATAATAGATTAAGATTTCCTTCACTCAACTTTCCTTTTTCCCCAGATTTCTACCCTTCTGGCTCTTTGATTGTTCGATTTTCATATTGATCGCTCTGCAGTTGTTTATATTCGTTTTATGGATTCTTGACAGGGTATATGGACTCATATTCCCTGTCAAAGTGTATATTCTCCCTCGTCTGGTGGCTCGGGAGAATATAAACTTCGACAGTGAATATGAGTCCATATACCCTGCCAAGAATCCATACGTGGTTATTTACGCGTGGGGGGAATTTACACCAATTACGCGGTCACGCAATGAGTGCGTAAATTTCCCCCATGCGTATGTATACAAATAGACGATATGATATACATTATTTTCAGTTTCCGCGTTCCGCGTATTTTCCCCTACGCGTAATGTTGGACATGGTAAAATGCATACTTAACCCCCAGCGTAAAAAACACTTACAGTATATTGATTATTGGCGGGTATATTTGTACTCGGTAGGAAGCTTGTGAGGTCTTCTGCGACCAAAGCTTTCTTTCACAGATAAAGGGGTTAAACTCATAGCATTGATTCACAATCAATAATAGCAATGAGATAAAATGATATGTATGTACCCAGCTTTAGGGGTGAGAGGGTGGTTCTAACACATAGATCCATGAATTTCTTATCTTAATTCTTGGTCTTCGCAAATTAGATTTAAAAAGACCATCCAAATTACACCACAGTTATACCTAAGTGATTAAACCAGTCAATTTGTGAATTATACTACACTGCTGGGGATAGAATATGACCACAATAGGGGGTCAAACTTGCATATGCTAATGTATTAGAAAATCTTCTACACAACCACTGGCCCAATTTCAACCAAAATTGGTACAAATATAAATTGGCAAAGTAAAAAATGTGTTAATCGTAATCATAGTCCTAAAAAGACACCCGACTCCCACAGAAGAAGACAGAAAGAAGGGGTATCTTTGTGCCATGGAGGCAGTTTATTCTCGCACTGGTCACACCCGCACGTGAGCCTCGTAATCGAAACAGAGGATAAACGGCTGAATTACTTATCATTTTTATTCTATGGGGTTTCCCAAATCATAGTAAAGAAATTGAACAGAACTACTATCAAAAGGGTATGATATTAACAAATCAGTCAACTCATTATGACTTAGGTTGAATAATTATGTAATTGAAACAAGGTTCATATTATAGCGACGCAGAAATTTGCCAAAATGATAACTTTAAATGAAAATTATCTGATAAGACCCATGCACCAATTCAACTTGTCTCGCTCTAAGTAGATTGCCTCGCTTTAAAAGTTTCTACGATCATTGACATGCTTTCTATTGATGATAATCGATCAATACACTTTGGACGAGTAACACCATCCCACTAAACAGTTCGTGACTAGTAGATAACAATTAACTTTATAAAAATGGAAAAGATTGCGATTGCAATAAGTGTCTAAAGTCATTTCACGTTTAAATCTTCTATCAATATAACTTGGAGTTGTCAGTCTGCCAAATTAGTCAGTCAATATTAAGTGATTACATATCCATAGATTACGAAGCAGAATATGTCTAGAATTCATGTTCGGTATCCTTTTATATATTGACCTTCGTCGGAATAAAGATAAAATTATATAATTATATCATAACATGGAACGATACTTATGAAAATGAAGACATCATCCAAATATATATACATAAAGGTTAGAGGATACACGCAAGTGTTTTTGTTTTTATCCACCCGTAAAGACAGTTTTTTATGAAACAAAGCTTCTGCTTTCGTAATGAAAATATAGTAAATAAGGTCTGCCAAATAGAAATAATTTACTTAGGATGAAAGAGCATTATAAACGTACGCCATGAAATACGGTAATATTTGGATTGTGACGTCACAAATTAGCCACGCCAACATGCGCCAGCGCTATTTATCAATGGTAACAACTTCATATATTTCAACAACGCATTTATACTGAACTCTCTCAAATTCTGCATAATAATTAAAGAACCTTAAGATCTTTCCCTTCATTTATAACGAAAAGTTATTATTAATAGCTTTATGCAATAATTTCATATCTGTGTTCGGGGCAACTCTCTGTTATAAAAACTCAAGACCCTAAACTCTGGAAATAACTGTGAAACTGTGCTCTGCAACTTCTGTGAATTATCCAAATTTAAAATAATATCATGTATTATGAAATTTTTTTCCTTTTATATAATTTATTTTAAATAGAGCTTTCCCTTATACACATGACTTTATTACTATACACTGCCCATGAATAGAATAGCTTGATATTAATCGAATTCAGAAACTGCATGGTTCATTCTTTCCACTTGCTCCATCCCCCTACCCCTCTTCCTAAATTTTCACTTTGTAACATTTGGAGAGTTTTTATCCTTTTTGATAAATAAATGAATATGATTTGACAATCTCACTAGCCATGTTATGATTTTTAATTGTTAATTTGAAATTCCTGACGAAACAAAGACTGTGTGTTAGATGTTAAAGCTAACAAACTAAACAAAATTTTATTCTTGTACATTGAACATAATTTATTCAATTTATATCTAGCTTCAATGTTCATAATTTTCACGAAAAAGTGAGTGGATTGATATCTTTTTCTCACAATCAAATTTAAAAAAAAATAAATGACAAGTTTTTATGAAAAATAAAGAATATGTACTTGAGAAAATGCTTTTGCAAAGAGCAATTTTTGTTCATTTTGAGGGGTTTTCCTAATATTTTCAAAAAATTTGGCATAATGTCAAACATGAAACTATTTCAAAATATTTAATACTGGGAATATTTTGAAACATTCTTGTTTAAAAATTCATAAAATTATTCAAATTTATATTTTTCAGCAGACCTTTATATATCATTACATCGAAATTAACATTTTTAAGTAAGGAGGTAATTCAGACCTGTTATCTCCCTTATTTGCCTAGCTTCCCATGACGAAATTTCTCACACACGTTGAAAGGACACTTCAATATAATATGTGAAAGAAATGAAGAAAAATTGAATGATAGATTATTTTTTGGCTTGTCTATTAATATCCCCCTTAAGTCATGTAATAATTTTCTTCTCAAAGAACCACTGAGCCAGAAAAGCTGGATTTACATGAAAGCTTCTTTGACACGGTGAAAATTTAACTTTTTTTTAATTTTGACCTCCAGGCCTAAATTTTTACATGTCAAATACATACGTATAAATAAAGGCTTACAAAATAAGCTATCAAAAACCCTGGCCTTAGAGTGGAGATTGCCTGGAAAAATTTCTGAATATGAGTAGATTCAAATTTGTTTAGATCACGTTCCTGAGGGTAGGTTGGGTACAATTGGAGATCAAAGTTTACATACTGATATTATTGAAAAATCATCCCCAGAACTACTAGGCCGGTTTTACCAAAGTCACTCAGTTGATGGAATTCAATTTTGTGCAAATGAAGGACCAAGTTCCCTAAGCTTCTCAAGGCGGATATGATATATGAAATGACAAAAAATGGTGTTGTAGGTATATTTTAAAATATTTTTTCTAAAGAACTACCGAATGAAAAAAGTTTGAAATTTTACATGTACATGCAAACTTGTAAAAAAAGTAAAATTCAAAAACTGCTTACAACAAGTAGCATGCATTGACAATTAATGAACATTTTGAACTTTCTTGATAACTACTATGTAAAAGCAAAGATGTTACCACCAGACTGCAATTTATTAATTTATGTCTCCCTTGTCCCAAAGATGCTTCACACGAAATTAGTAAGACTTTCAGCTTTTCCACCGTTAGCTTCCTATATTTATGTAGCAATATTTCCACCATCACCTGCCATACAGTGTGTTTGCATATCTCAACTTATTCGATACGCTACTCTACATGTTCTGTTCTGATCGATATCAAAACTTGTCTGTGTATCAACAGTTTTTTTAATTGAGGCAGGCTCCTTACCTTACAAACAACACGTTGTTGTTGCGTAGGGTGTCAACAGTCACGTTTAAAGCAGCAGCAATTCGTAAATTTATAGTTCGTTTGTTCTTGTAACAATTTAGTTTACCAACAGAGCCACATACAGGTCCAACTATTGGACATTATCCCCCACTTTTTAGACGACGGTGTTCCGCAATTAAATCTACTCAATCCCCATTATATTCATTTTGCTCCAGTATCCACCAAGGGCTTCTTGCAGATAGGTCCTGGACCTGTATTTGCATTGCGTTAAGGAGCCCCGCCTGGACCAGTGGTGATGCAGACATCGCCTTTCCCTGGAACTTTCCAACTCTGGGACATTCTCCTCGAGATCCATATATTTTGGTTTTTCGGGTGTACCTCATCCAGTTCAACCCTCGGGCTCCGACCAGCCTACCGCGATTCAATATCCTCTACTGTCCGTGGAAAAGGTTGATGCCTTAAAACGCCACACCGCCTGTACTTTCTCCGGCCGCCCCTGGTTTCGCATTGTTCTGGGTGTATTGTCTTTGGTTGTATGACCACCTGCCTCTGTGCCTCCAGGAGACAATACTCAGTGGACAGAATGGTTACCATGAAATATACGTGCCCCTCCGTTCTGCATTTGCAAGATTAGAGACATCATATATCCAGAGATTTAGGACTTAACCTTAAACATAGATATATCACCTCAGACGATTGACAAGTGTAAAAATCTATATCCATGAAAACTCTAAAAGGATGTTAGTACAGTTAAAGTGAAGAAAGTCATTCTTTAACCTGCATTCAATGCTGGATATGCGCATACATTAAAACAAAAATTGCCGGCTTATTGATATTTTTACAATACTAACTACATCATTTGTGAATTGAATAAGCATTCATTTGGTCTCACAATTTAGCGATTACGTTATTCACGTTCACAACTGACAAAATATTTCACCTTCAAAAACACATTGATTTTAAATGCAAGTCCACAATATCTGATTCCTCGTATTTTTAAATAGAATTCATGCTCTAACAACACAGATTTGTAACAGGATCGTCTGCTCCCAAAAGTCACTCATCCGAATTATTTGGTCCCTTTGTAGAAAAATTTTAACTTCCTTGCCAATCATCTACAGAAAGTTGAAATCTAAACAACTGTCTGGAGCCATGGGTTGCCTCCGAAATGCACTTTCAGTTTTCTTTCTTTGGGGTAAGTGTATTGATAATATGCTAATATCATTACTATTAAAATATGTCACATTGATTTTCTATCGGTTTTGCAATGAAGCATACAATAGGAATGCGTTTATTTGAAATCTGCATTTTTTTTATTCTAAGGTGTAGCTCTTGTGTTCCAAACATGTGCAGTCTGCCACAAAAGGTATGTCTATAATCATTATGGACACAATGGGACATTGTATGACTGTAGTGGATTGGGTCTTACTTCGGTCCCACTTGATTTGCCGGTGGACACAATTTGGTTGGATCTCTCCTATAATAACATCAGAAGCATATCTGAAGAAGATTTTCAAGGTTCCGACATCTTGTTACAAATTTCCCTTACACGTAACATGATTAATTATTTTCCACGCAAAACGTTCCTGGGACTCCCGAATCTGCGTTATCTTGAGGTATCTCGCAACAACCTCAAGGGTTTTGATAATGGGACTCTAAACCATTTACAGTTCTTAAGAGTTCTAAAACTCGATCATAATGGTTTCACTAATATAAACAACGTCATGACAGAAATTGGACAGATACATTCATTAGTTACTTTGGCTATTTCTGTGCGTGGATTTTTGTATTTTCCTAGAGAATTTGCTAACTTGCAAAGCCTAAGGAAATTATACATTGATGCTAATTCTGATATTACGTATAACAACAGTTCTTTTGTGTCTCTGTCAACATTACCAATTACAAATTTAGGCATAAATCTTGGTATACATTCCTCGTGTGACGATATGAACGACGATGTACTTCTCCCTTTCAAATACATGCAAACATTTTCTATTGAACGAGTTTGTTCTGTGAGTTCTATCTTGCACGCTTTGAAATATTTACAGAACAGAACAATGCAATACTTGGACTTTTCAGGGAATTCTGGACATTTGGTGCTCCCCACTATATTGAAGGATTGGGATTTCAAATACCTCAGGAATATCTGTGTAAAGAGCGTTAACTTCCACAACGACTTCATCGCTGACGTTCGAATACTAGACGCTTTGAATGGATCTCTTTTTGAAAAGTGTATACAGAGAATTGATTTTTCCCAAAACAAAATATCAAATTTCATGTTCTTTTTTCGTCTCCTTAGTTTGCCAAATATTACGTATTTAAACTTGAATTCTCTTGGTCGGATTGCATTGGAGCTGTATACATATAATGCCTCTTCTTCTACTGATCCAGATGAAAATATAACTTTTTCCCGCTCACTCGAAGAATTAGATTTGTCTAACACACATCTAGACCCTTATTCCGATGACTATCATTCCCTTGCAGTGATATCTATAGGATTGTTGAGATTAAACTTAAGTCAAACCAGCTTCCGTTGGTGCAAATATACGAACGTGAAATTGTTATTTCCAAAGCTTGTGTCTCTAGACATTTCTGGAGGCACATGCAAGGATTTATACCCTGCGTTTTTTAAGCCATTAATCAGCCTTAGAGAATTCTTTGTAAAAAATACAGATTTGAGTGAAGGTCTAAAAAAAGACAGGGACGGAATGTTTCTAAACGGTCTCACCATGTTGCAGTTGCTTGACATGTCAAAGAACAATTTGGAGAAGCTTCAATCAAATTTTTTCGCATCACAAAGAAACTCATTAGAAACTTTGTATTTAGATGCTAACCGCTTCAGGAAGATTCCAATAGCTCTCAAAGGCATTTCGTCACTAAAAAACCTTAGTTTGGTATCCAACGAATTATCCTCGTTTTCTGAAGCTGATCTTTTAATTTTGAAGAGCCTAGAGAAAGTGACAGTAGATGTCCGTGGAAATCCATTTGCCTGTTCATGCAAAAGTCTGGAGTCCCTAAAGTTGTTGAAAGAGATTGACGGCAAATTTATACATTTAAGTGACACATTTTGCAACGGTTTGTCTAAAAAGAGACTAAATGATACATTACACACGCTGCATGCTTTAGAAATATCTTGTTTATCTACTGCATGGCTTCATTTCTCGGTAGTCTTGCTCTCGCTCACTCTGCTTGTTTTGTTGGTCTCTTCGCTCTGTTACAGATTCAGAATACTGCTGACGTATTTCGTGCTTCGCATTCGTTTGTTCTGGAAAGATAGTATAAATTCTTATCAAGGGGAAGAAACTCATCCACTCGACGCCTATGTCTCATATTCTCCCAGCGATATCACCTGGGTAAAATCGTCCTTGTATAAAAAACTATCTGAAGCTAATCTGTCCTTGTGTTTTGATGACAAAGATTTTACACCTGGTAGTAGCATTTGTGAAGAAATTGTCAAACATATCAATCAGAGCAAATGCATTATATTTGTTGTTACAAAACATTTCCTAAAGCATGACTGGGGAACGTATGAAATTCAAATAGCAAAAATTCACACTATAAAGACAAACGCCAGAATTCTGTTACTAATGAAAGACAAAATTGATATCCAAAATTTACCAAACGAATTTTTATTTATTTGGTGGAAGATTAAACTTTTCCAATGGTTTGAATGTGACACAGATGATAAGCAAAGGACATTTTGGAGAAATTTGGTTAGAGAAATTAACAATTGAGGAAATTATATCTTTAAAGTTATAATATGTTTGAAGGGAATCCTACATTTCACAGACGTTTTCTAAATCTTTAAGGCAGACATGATGTAGAAATATGTAAATAGAACTTGATACATATACGCAAATGTAACACATATATTTATGATACTGATTTTTTCCAAATGTAGCATTATTGATGGACAATTG
>CAJDSM010001615.1:0-18106 GCA_903981925.1 Ostrea lurida
CAGACATTTGAAAAACAGTATGGGCATAATTAATAAATTAAAAGACCTGTAACTTTAATCATTACTAATAATCTTTTTTCCCGCTGTTTTTCTGTGTCCTCTATTACTTTTATTGTATGTTGATTCCAATGAATGAGTGTTTTGCATGAGTTTGCCAGTCAGATCGACTATGCATAGGCATCGTCCATTGGTACTCTCTGTATTCAAGCCACCTTTTTATTTTGTACTATAATATGCTGCTAAATGCAATATTATAAGAAAATGGTTTACCATGCTTTATCTGTTTATAATACAGATGTACATATGTACACAGTGTTCTCCTACATCAAATACAATACCATTATTTTCTGCACAAATGAAAATCCACGTATGATCATTTATCAGGGTAGTAAAAATAATTGGTGTATCCGAGATCTACAAACCTAAACATCATGAGATTCAAGAATTTGCTTAAAATACCACATTTCTGTGATTAAAAAGTTCAAATTACATGTAGAGCACAGAAATGAACCAGGAATATGGTTAAAATTTTTAAACTTCCTGCTATCATATTTAAACTGAGAGCAAATAAAATTGGTCCAAGTCTGTGTTCTATGTGAATTGTTTACATTTCATCACAAAAATGTGGTGATTTTGAGCGAATTCTTTTATTTCGTGATCTTTTATTAATTATTATGTTTGGGGCAGTAGATCACAGATACAGTAATGCTCCAAAATTGTTGATAAGTTATCATAATTATATGGACTATCATTTGAGCAGAAAATAATTTGTTGAAATTTCACTTTTAACTTGGACCATTTCACTCCTTCGTGGATCTACTCCTTTTAGGACTCTTGCAACTCTAGGCCTTAGGGGCGGGGCAAAACCTGCCTTGAAGTGACCAATTTTCAAAAAAACTTCTTGTCTACAACCACATACTAGTATGTGTAAGAAAAACTAAATACATAGTGATGTAGAAAAGGAAGGCTTCTACCAAAATTGTAAATTTTGTGAACCATAGGTTGGGTTTCTAACCCCAGGGTGGGGCCAAACTTGGTACTTAGCGTTTATATGTAAATCTATAACCGGTCACGGTAGCCCAGTAGTTAGTGCGTTGACTTCGCAACCGGGAGGTCGTGAGTTCGAGCCCCGCTCAGACGTGAAGGTTTACCTTCGCCAAAACACCATATTTGGCATTTAGAAGCGCGAGAATCAAGGTTTTTTTTCGGAGTATATGACCTTTAAAAAGAGATCCGGTGTCACGGTAAACATTGGCTAATATAAAGAACCCTAAACTGCTTCACGGTCCTGAGCGCTCTAAGCATAGGTCTAAATTTTTGTGGTACTTCGTCGAATCTCGGGGCGGTCCATTATAAGTCATGTCTGGAATTGACCGGTTCTAGCAATCAAGTGTGCACCTAGGTGACATTGTGCTCGCTTCTTGATACATTTTCATTTGACTATTAAATTAACTTCTATAGTCAGTATTAATTAATGCTCATTACGTGCCTTCTAGGTTATGAAAAATCCCAAAAATAAAAGTCATCACTAAATTTTCCGTTCAAAATAACTGACTTCCATGGCCAGAATAGTTTGCCCGCAAAATTAAAGTAGTTCCGTACACTGCCTTTTTAAAGCGCTAAGCTAGCGCTTTTTTGTCGTCACTCAGAGTATTTACCGCCACCTTACAGCAGAATTCTAGAACCGTTTGTATCAGCACCGATCAACGGGGGTTACCAGTTTAGAGTCCCCAATAAACCATACTACCCATAATGCTACTACGTTGCCTTGTGCGGAACGACCTCTGGCGAGAAGTCTGCGGTTAAACAAGAATGGGGTGACATTCTCAATTGCAGGGGCTGTTATTTGTAGATATAGTCCGTAAACAATAGATACTAGTAAACTATGAATATTTTAAGCTTTAAGGTCATACGCAACGTTCGTTATCTGTATATATTTTATAGAAATATTCTTAATATAAAATCATAGTACCCTTAGATATTCTTTGAGGAAAAAATCAGACCATATTTCCTGTGTTTTGGAAAAGATAACAGTTGATGAAGAATGTAATTTGCACAATTATTCATACTTGAATTCTGAGTTACCTCTCTTTGGAGAAAGCAAATGCAATGCATCTGTGCATATACATACTACTAAAACAATCTCAGTTGTTGTATGATTATATTTTCATCATTATCAAATAATTCTGAAGGGATTGAATGATGTTTGTGCCTTCTGTAACTCTTATTATTATCATTGGAAGTCTTCAATTTTGGAGATAGAAAAAATTTTGTGAAATGTACATTGCGTATGCCCTTAAACGTATAACTTATGTGTTAGATGAGAGAAATTCAACGAATTTGTGAATAACACGGGCAGTGATGAAATGTGTTAACAAGTGAACATTTTTAACTTCTTGATAACTGTCATTCCAATTCTTTTCAAAATTGGCATGAAGAATCTTTTGGACAATTTAGGGACTCATAAAATGTAACTTTCAGGTATCTTGCACCCCTAGGGCCTTAGAGGCGGGGCATATAGTATTTATATGTAAAGTAGCAATATTGTTTCTGGGCTCAAGAGCATTATCCATTCTACCTAGAGTCACCATATCATACATATGGACTACTCATGGAACGAATATGTTTCCTTTTGAATTTGGGCTCAAAGGTCAAGTGCACTGGACATCGAAGTAGCAATATTTAGCAGACAGTGTTGTAGGCTGGTTGACGGTGAATTGCATCCTTTCTTTAAAAATTGTTAAAGCTCTTTGCATGTGTGTTATTATCCACTTCATATTCTTCATTTACTTGAATTAAAGCTTTTTGAAAAGGCAGTTATATTGTAATCTATAATTAATAGAAAATTTAATGTTTTGAGTTAAAGAAGTGGGTTTTTTTTTCTTTCTATTTTAATTGACACTGTCATATTTATTGTCTGTATTTTTCAATCCATTTGGTGCTTTTTCTTAACAAATGTGTCAAAATAAAAAAAAAAAACAACCAAAAAAAAAAACAACACACAAAACATGTAGACTAAGTCCGTATATAAATTCTTTTGTCTTCATTCAAAAGCTTAGCGGCGGTATACGTGGCAGTCAGTCAGAGTGTTTGCCTAGCATGCAGAAGGTTGGGTGTTCAAATCCCAATAGTGACAGACTTCAGACTTGTATTCACAGCTGCAATACCGAATGCCCGGTAAAAGGTGTGATCAAGTACGTGTTATAATGGTCATCGGAAATGACAATATAAACGGATGACCTGTGCCACAGTAGTTGTGGCACGCTGAAGAACTATTACTGCTCAACGGGTGGCGCCCGATCATAGGACAAAATTTGCCATCCTCCACCGGTAATGTTGACGTCTTTATAGAAGTGAAAGATTCTCAAGCTGACAAAAACAACAAAGCTTAGCGCTTTTCAGTTCTTTAAGTACTTTGATTTAAAATTAGCAATGTGGAAAACAGACTATAGGAACTCTTCAGTATGATGGAGGGAAAGAAATACGACATGGAACCATCAATTATATTTTGGGATTTACAAACCTAGATGGTGCAATGCAACATTAATTAAGACAGAGGATTGGTTTAACAGCCAAATCTCGGTAAGTTTTCTCCCTTTGAAAATATTTTATTCTATATTGATTAAATAAAGCTCTGCCTTATAAATATCTTAAACCATAATTTACAATATTATATATTTAAAATTAAAAAATGTAATTAAGTTTTGCATATATTAATAATTAGAGACATATTACAATATCTACCGTAAAACCTCTACTAATTAAAATGAAGGAGGATATATAATATTTCAGTGATATTACAATCAGTTACTCTGGTTTTTCTTCAAACAACGATTAAATCTTTCGCCTTTTACTAAATATTTCCGTGGAGAGGAACATTTAATGAGTCTATAGACTTATTTTTGATGCCCTGCTTCCAGTAGGGTGATAAACGCAAACTATAGAGACAGTAAACATACTCGTGCAATAGTAAAAAAAATATACATGTATATACAATTATTGATATTCATTGCAGCCATAAACATAGGCCTAAAATAGTAGCACCTATTCTTAATTTTTAAAAAATTTGTTGTGTATTTTAGACTTTTATGTCGATACTCAGGTGACTGTTAAGTCTAAAACAAGTACAAAAGACTTACATAAATCCGTCTCCTATAACATATAATAATGATAATAAATCTTCTCGAAGCTATGGAATTTTAGGTACCAATAAATACAAACATATATAAGTACACATGGGCGTAGGAGCCGGAGGGGCATGGGAGGGGGGGGGGGTAAAGTATGCCCCCCCCCCCCACTTTTTTGTCAAGTAACTTTTCTGCATAAATTCACGTAATTTTTGAAGTTTGCCCCCCCCCACTTTCTGTGAAATTTAGCACCCGTTTGCCCCTAACTTTCAGTTGATTTATATGATGTTTGCCCCCCCCCCCCTGTCAGTATTCAATGCCTTTATGCCTTTTTTTTTTTTTTTTTTTTTGGCTTACAAAAATTTATGAAGTTTCGTCCCCCCCTCATATTCTGTGATTTTTTTTTATAGTTTTGCCCCCCTCAACATCGTTTCAAAATCCGTCCTACGCCTCTGGTACATGTATACAATAAAGGTGATGATGATGTGTGATGGGCCGTATGGAATTTTTTTCGCTATTACAGAAAAATGATACATACATGTAACACTCAGGAATTGAATCTCTTTCTTTGCTAGATATATTTATGTACTGATTGAAATATAGATTTATTTTGAGATACTGATAGGTTTGGGTCCCCAAAGAGCAGTAGGTTTGTGTTAACATTGTTTACTAAATTTGAAAGATATTTTCGCCTAAGTTGACTGTACAATGGACATTCTAGGAAATAGTGCTTGGTGTCTTCTATTTGTGACAATGTTTGGTTTGGGTTTTTTTTTTCTTTTTCTAGGGTTTTGTGTTTTTTTTTTTTTTTTTTTTAGAAAATAAGTTTTATTTGAGATGATACTGCAATTCATACGAATGAGGGTTGTAAAATTTGAACTTGCGTGAGTCCTGGTGGAGGAAGTATGGTGGAGGGGTTTTGGATGTTTATATTTAAAATGACTTTAAGGTACGAATATTTGAAGGATTCTTTTTTACATCATCAGGGAGGCTGTTCCAAAGAGAAATTGTTGATGGTAGAAATGAATTTTTGTGGTGCGTAGTTTTGTATTTGGTCATGGACCATTTTATGAAAAGAAAATTCCTTCTGTTTTCAAGGGGTTCCCAGCCCAGTTTTAATAATGAGGGACAGTATCTGTCCTTTATTAAACATAACGGACAGTTTAATCGACATAAAAGCCTAAAATAAGAAAGAATTATGTACATGTGTTTATATAGAATGGGTTTACTAGGCCAAATGTTATTGTTGGCGTTTGTGCTGAATTGAAATTAAATCAACGCACAAGCAAGTCGTTCATGTTCATTATCAGTTTTCACCTTTCTGGTATCTACATATTCTCTATTATTTTGTTTATTACCCTACTAAAAGTAGGGCATCAAAAATAAGTCTATAGACTCATTAAATGTTCCTCTCCACGGAAATCTTTAGTAAAAGGCGAAAGATTTAATCGTGGTTTGAAGAGAAACCAGAGTACCTGAATATGGTATCACTGAAATATTATATATCCTCCTTCATTTTAATTTAGTAGAGGTTTTAAGGTACATATTGTAATATTTCTCTAAATTGGTGATGAATGCAAAGCCTAAAATAATATTTGGCTACAACTTTATTTTAAATGTATAATATTGTAAAAAATTGTTTAAAATATTTTAAAGGCTGAGCTTTATTTAATCAATATAAAATAAAATTTTGGTTTAAGAATATTTTCAAAGGGAGAGTACTTACTAAAAGTCTCTACACTATACAGCATATAGTACAATCTGCTATCAGAGTCACTGCTTGTGTACATGGGCGTCATATATTATAAAACTCTCTAATAATATCTTAAAATGAGAAAATTTCAAAAATTAATCAATCTATATATTTTTGTGTCTTCATTCTTTATACATATTTGAGTTCGACAAAATCATCCACCTCCCACACGATCTTACCTGTTTGCTTGAGTTACACTTGATTTATAAACAGACAAATAAAAGTAATAGGGCCTAGAACATGACCAGTATACTCCACGTGAAATTGTTTAATGTTTTAGTCATACATTGTGGTTTATTCATTTATTTATTTTTAAATCAAATTCATTATATTTTCTTTGTGTTCTGTAATTCACTATTGAACATAATCTAGAGCCTCACGGCTTCTATGCATTCCGTTGACCTAAATATATAACGCGACCAGCCAATCAGATCGCATGGAACATAAACATTTCTGCCCAAACCGGTGAAAAATGAATGAGTAACAAAACTGTAGCGGAGGGAGTGCTTCTACTATAGTGCAGTAATACACGGGGCGCTGAGAGCGTGTAGGAACATACACGACAGTCACAGGTAAGATTACTGTTTTAGCAATAATATCTAAAACTACCAGAAAACTCAAAAAACCTTCGACGGAAGTAAGCGGACAAAACGGCTCATAGGTCGATCAGTAGATCGTCTTTCTGCTTTCGTTATATGCTGTTTAAAGCCTTGAATTGAGTTCAATCCAGACCCTGTGTTGGAATTTTCAGTTGGACTTGCGATTCTGGGCTAATGGGGTGTTCATATCTTGTTTTTTAATCTGCTGACTTCAGCAGATCGATAAGTGTGTCTAGGGGGAATGCATTTATTAGTCCATGGCAAGGAATGGGGCGCTGAAATAACAGGCATTATAACGATTTATTAAATGTAAATATTTCTATAATACACGTACCCACATAAAATGATAATATAGACACAAGGAGATCGTTATACAGAGTAAAATTTCAATGTCTGGCCTGCTTATTCAAGTGTGAAATACGTTTTTAATTATTGAGTAAAATTATCATTGGCCATTGCCTGTTTAATTGAGTGTAAAAGAAGAATAAATTAATTATTGATAAAATGTAAATATTTTTCTATGGCAGATACGGTGTTGTTACGATAAGATCTTATACCGGTGTCAATTTCTTTGTCTCTTCAAACAACAAGTTCTGGTGTATCAGTTACATGTAAATGTATGTATAATGTTTTCAAATTATACAATGAATTTTATGAATGAATTATATGTTTTTCTTAAACTTGATAGATTTTGACAATAACTATGACGACAGAAAAAGAGGAGGACGATGAAAAGAAATTGGAAGAAAAATTGAAAGAACTGGAGGATGACTCGGGTAAACTTTCATTATCAAAACCATGATTTCAATAGATGTCAACGTCCTGTAGCAACGTGGGTCCCACTATAGTATACGAGATCCCCCCTATTTCTTGCATACTAGTAACCGTCTTGAGAACGAAGATGCTTGAAGTGAAAATGGTCCGTTGTTGTTACCTGTGTTTACAGCTAAACACCTATATCCATGTACACCCTGGCCGCAGGCTATAAGATGTCAGCAGATCTAGAAATGTTATCATTGCTGGATATGCTGAGGTCATGTTTTGCCGCAAAGCATGGTGAAATGTAATGATGAAAAATAATGAAAGAAGCCATCCAGCTGATGAATTATTTGTGTATGCATGCCCTGGTACTTCGTCCATGATAAATCTGAATATAAAATGTCATTTTACAGTTTTATCTTTAGGTTTATGGCTGATCAAATCCCCTTCATATCAAAGGAAAACTTTAATCCTTGATTTATCTCCTAAAAGGGCATAACTCATAGTAGATTGAGGCTAGTAATATATGTTCTAAAAGAATTTTATCTGCAGTAATCATATTGTGTTACTTGAAGATGTCATGATTGTAAGGGGTTTGGTACACATATATATATAGGTGTCTGGAATTGCAGATTTTACCCAACCAGTATTTAATACTCATAAAGTAAATGACTAAATAGTATTTGGTTCATCATTGTAATTCCAGACTTCACCCAACCAATGGAGACGGGGGTCGTGCTGCCGGACCAGGAGAAGAACAACAAGAAGAATCTGGTGTTCGACGAGGAGCGCTTTGAAGATGCCTTCCTGAAATGCTTGATCTGTAGGGAGACGTTTGACGAGGACGAGAAGATGCCAAAAATGCTCCCGTGTCATCACACATTTTGCCTGGACTGCCTAAAGCAAATGTTTCGAGTGGAGGGCGAATTTCGACGTAATCTTACGTCAGCATTTCGAAGCATGCCGTATGCAGTTAAGATATCGTGTCCAACTTGTCGCGAAGGGCTGATTGCTTCGGAGGCTGAGATTTTACGATTGCCAAACGACCATACAGTTAGAGAGCTGGTATCATTTGTCAGGTGCACTGGGAAATCTGATGTGGCTTTTTGTAAGAAACACCAAATGCAGCCGCTGAACTTCTTCTGTGAGCCGTGTATAACCCCCGTGTGTCGAGACTGCACAGTGATTGACCATAAAGAGAAAAGTGGACACGTGGTTATGAACGTTGAAGAGGCCCTCCATAAATATGTCCCAGTTCTCGATGAGACAATGACTGAGATGGAGAACGAGGAGAAGACCTTACATGACAAACGAGTGGCTTTGGAGAAAGCCGCAGACAACTTAGAACAGATACAGAAAGAGTTGGGCATTCAGATCAGACAGACATTTGATCGAATTCGTGACGCCATTGATGAGCGTGAGAGGGAACTTTACACGGCCGCTGAACATGAAATTGACAAAAAGCGCCAGGAAATATCCGACCAGTTAGAATTGGCATTAAATCGTGAAGAAACTTTTAATTCTGAAAGGGTGAAGTTAAAAAATGCCAAAGATACCAAAAACATATCTGCCATGTTTTCCAATCACCAGTCAGCGCGAGAGGCGCTCATGGAAAAGGTTACAATTCATGGTCCTTCTCGTGCAATTCGAGATTTCGCCGTGAGTTTCCAGTTTAACAGTCGACAGGAAAATAACATTCGACATTACATATCTAACTTTGGGGATGTCACATTTAAGAATGCATAATTCTGATTTTAGTACCAAAGAATCTGTATCAGATTCTTGTGATAATTGATACATGTACCAGCCATTCAACTCGTAGATAACTTATTTATTTAGTTCTAATAAGGACCTTTACCTGTATTTTAAAATCTTAATAGATATAATTTGATAATATTGCGCTACTCTCAATTTTGTGGGATTTGTGAGAATATCTTCGCTTTTTCATGCATGACCTATATATCATAACAATTATTGATATTTAATAATTTTAGTACTGATATATATATACATGTATACTTGTATATTATCATAATTCTTCAAGTGGTTTACTGTTCATAAAAACAGGAAAGGTAGGTTTACGTCCAAAAGTGATGAGGTCAAATGAAATGCAACCTTATATAAAACTATTAGGCCTACTAGAGTGTTCTTAGTTTCATCAATATGACCCGTGATATTTTTGAAGCAGATATTTTTGAAGCAGTGCAATTAAGCATGAATATATGAGTTACTTCCCCTATTTGAATATTAGAAAGAAAACACAATAACAAGGTGAACTGTACCTTTCTTAGTTGAGTGGGATGACACCAGAGAAATATACAGTGGTGAAAAGTAGAAGATATGTTAAACAATTTTTGAAAATTAAAAAAAAAAAATCAAATTCGCTCTATTTCGTCAAAAAATGCAATTTTAAGTAAAAGTAATTTGAATAAAATGAAAAACCCTGCTGAATCGAACCTGCGATCTGCAGCTCAGAAGGCAACTTGCCTAACTTACTGAGCTACTCAGCTAGCATTAAAAATTGACATGGAATTGACATATAACCTATATGATATTTTCATCCATGGTTTCGAACGAAGTCCAGCATTATGAACACTGGCTCATTCCCATTAAATCTATTGGAAAGAAAGAAAAAAATCTCATTTTCATTGGAATCAAAGCAAACAATAGTGAGCAATTCCGAATCAAAGGATTGTGACTTTGGAAATCTTTTCGGTGAATTTTTTTTTTTTTAATAATGATGATTCTATCATAAAGTCTTTCGAAATTGATAAAAGATTTTTGTTATTATGTTTTATCATCGATGGAACTTAATGTGGTTCTAATATACACTATAGGTCCAAACACGAGTTCCAGAGTATAATATTAATTACAAGTAACAAGGGTAAAAATGTATAGATTAAAATTAAATTTTGCGCCATGTTTCATATGCCTGTAGTTAAGACGGAGGTTTCTCTACAGGAAAGTAAAAGGTAATGGTCTCCTCGGTATGTCATCATGCCTGATCAACACGATTTACTGTCTAGTCATCAAAGGGAAATGTCGACCAAAGGCTTGCTTAAATTTCCGTAAAATAATTATGCGTGGTTTTAATATGTTGATGGTGTGATTTTTATAGGCCCTTATTATATTACATGCTGTGCTTGCCATTGTTACCCAAGTGAAGATGTTATTTTACTGATGGTAATAAATCAAAGCTTTTTCAACATTTCATGAGCGTGTTTGACTTTCATCTAAACATGTGGATGTAAAGGACGTTTTGAATTGTGCAGATTTAATCTATTTCCACATCGTACCGGAAGTTAGTGAAATACTGTCTAGTGGTGAAGAGTAATTGAGAAGTGAATCTTAGGTTCGAACCAGACCAGCTTTGGTCTTCATTGGTCAGTGTTATATATAGTACCACGTTACACGTGAGGCATGTATGGCAAGTGAAAATGATGTCGAATAACACCTCATATTTCGCCACCAGCATTGTACATTTACAGTGAACATGCAAGTACGCTGGAAAAGCTACATAATGAATGTAGAAATAATTGCAGAAGTTTCTGAGCATTGCCTTCAGACACAATTTCTGTTTCAACTTGAATGTCTTAGAATTGGTCACATACGACCACCAGTGGACAGAAACATGCGAATTTTACTACTTACAAAGAAAAGCAGACAAAATGTATCGCCGATATGCTATAATAAGCATATTATCTATAGCAATATTGTGGATTGCAGAGGTACAGAATTNACCAATATGCATATTATCTATAGCGGCAATATTGTGGATTGCAGAGGTACAGAATTGAACCCCAGCCCAGGAGGTTTTTAGATCTCCGCGGGGACAATACCCTCTATCAACATTAGGCAGAATTCAATTTCGTTAATGTGTAACATTCCATCAAAAACTGGGACAACGACCGTGTGTATCTATGAAACCGTACAGAGCCTCAAATCAATAAAGAGGCACTAAGGCGTAAACGATTATGGTATGCGATACCTTTGAGTAAAACTGACAATAAGTACTTGCGATTTAAAGAGTAGGTAATTTTAGTGTCGGATCCCACGCAAATTTGAAGAACTTTAAACGCATGCGTATAATTTGATAAAGATAAAAAACCGGATGGGTACTAGTTCCATGCGCGCGCGCAGTCAATCAAATCGGACCAGACGACATCGACAATGGAGCGAAGCGTTGCTCGACGAGTCCCGCCCTGGATGTAAATGCGGGACAGGTTTGTAAAGGTAAGATACGTGATGTTGAATCAGTTTGTAAAGACGTAAAACTATTAATTACAAAGTCTTGACAAAATTTACGACCTGGACAGAGATATTCCCCTGGGGTTACACCACGTCCGTGTGCCAAATAACTGATGTGAACCGAGGGCAGGGTATAGTCAACAGTGCAAATATAACGCTTCAGAAACAAAACAAAAATGGCCCAGTCATTTAGGTGAGGTATATATGTCTTGAATTTGAACAAAACGTGGAGATCTTGAACAAGACAAGCACAGTTTAAATCTCCATAGTCTATTTTAAGACACTGTAAATATCACCTGAGGAGACAGAGGCACACTTTACCAAGTTATGCATAAATTATACAGAATTTGATCAAAGCCTGTTAGATGTTTTATCGGTAAAAAGCATCCAGTGGCCGGATCTCGCTACACCAAGTATTGACTTTCACTGTTTCATGCAGTATATGTATAGTGAAAACAAAAATCAATAAAGAACATGAATGATATTACGAGTCCAAGGCCATGTTCCAACAGTATGATATCATTTTGATACCTGTTGGGTTGTTTTTCTTTTAATTTTACGTGGGAGTATAAATAGATAAGAAGCATAAAAGTAGATCAACAGCCCAGAGAATGAAAATATTTTTTTAGATTTAAAGAAATTATTATTGGTGACATGGCCCAGTGAGTATATGCAATTCCAGACCTCTAGCTGAGGCCTTGTTGATTTAGATAGTTCAGGAGTCGATCTTCAGTAAGCTATGGGCGTTTTTTTTTTTCTGTCAAACTTAATACCTATACAACCGAAAACCCCTACATCGTAGTACTCTGTATTAGACACTGCGACCCTTGTGCTGATTGTCGAGAGAGTTTTAAACCAGGGATTATTACATTTAATCACAACAGAGACTTACCTTTTGTTCTCATGAACATTAAACAATATGTCCCCGAGGCCCTACGACACGAGTATGTATTTCAGTCAGCCTTGTCTCTCCTACTACCTGTGCAAGAAATGCACAGATGTACGATGTATGTGTGTTGTGTGTGTATTATGATAAATGACACAGACCGTTAAGTCTTCCTAAAACGAGCCGATAAAAAAGAGCCCTTCCCTTTTTGGGTAAAAAAGCAAATATTTTCGCAAACTTGTTCCCCAGGTTAATAGTCTAGAATATTTACCAATTTGTTAGTAACGATTGGTCCAAAGATCTAAAACAATTATTTTCTAGGAGAATTCATTACTTGGCAGGAGAGGGGCGGGAACGGTTAACTGATTGGAACGTAACTGAGTGAGAGTCATGTCTTCGGTTTTTACCCTCTCTAACTGAAACAAACACATTCCACCGTATGTCATTTTAAAACTGCCTAATCTGAAGAAAGTCTCCGATTAAATTTCCCGATTAAAAGCTTGAAGACAACAGATGATCAATTTCGATCACACTCCCACATAAGAGTACAAAATTTAATGAGATTGAGACTCTTCCGTAAAACCTGTAGAGAACAGCCTGAATGTACGACCAGATCGCGGAATGGAAGTGGTTATGGCAGCAATTGAACTGGCGGAGGACAAACATGTACCAAGAATAGTGAATTTTATATATCCATTATTACGGCGTGTTTACAGTAGTGACATAATCAGTATATGCGTTTATCATTGTTCGTTTACTCCACCTATCAATAAATGCTGTTAAGAACGTACGATAATTTTGACTTTTGGAATTTTATGATGCTTGCCAATGACTATACCAAGTTTTACTTACTAGAATAGGTATCTTATATATATAACACTTGTAATATTGTACGATTATATATTCATTGATCTATACACGTTATTCAGTTGATTCTGTGTCCTGTATATACTTACCAGCCTTTCCCACCTAGCAGGCTTCTGTGGTACATGCATTCACTCGTTGTCGTGGCTTGCTTGTGGTGCTTTTCTAATCCTGCATAATAACTTATACTGCAGAAGTTTACTGGAATTTACAGCAGTATCAGAATTAGAGGATTTGAGTGACGAGATTAAACTGAATTTATTTCAACTGACACGTGTGTCTGATCTTGGTGCATCTTGTACTGAAGAAATAACCAAGATTAGTCTGACTTACCCTGCGTGTATTTGGCATTGATATATGTATATAAACGTTGTTTACAGCACATGTTTTCAATAGCAGTCTTGAAATACACCCGGAAAGAACTGCTATTTTTAAGAGTGTTTAAGTTTCGTAACGCCAGGAAAGTGATTTGTAACTGTTAACTGGATAATTGATTACAAAGTATAATGTTTCTGCAAATGAACCCTGATAAATGCTCCCTCTCGATTTTACAGAAATAGAACAGGAAGTGACATCATCACAAACATCATCGGCATAGCAGACTCCTCTCAAGGTTGTCTCTCCATACGAGAACGAACGCTCAGAATGGTATAGACATTGCCACAGAAAACACACGATGGCTTTAATTGAAGGGTTATGTTTTTATCTAAATAAGGACAGAAAGAAACTCGCACACATATTCAAGTTTATGATTTCAAAATATTCTACAAATAGCTTTTATACCTGTATGAATTGAAAATTGCTTGTTAAAATGTCATTCTTCCAATTGATATCCATCTAGCCTGATAATAACCGATTTGCAATGTAATGTATGACGAATAGTCAATAATTAAGACCAAATTATTTTTCTTTTGGAAAAGCCTTCCTTCCCGTCACTTCCTTGTCATCTCTATCTCATGGCAGCTACTTCTCGCCTGCAGGCATGTGACTTCTCGGTGTCGACTAGCTAGTCAGTTAGGCTTAATTCACACGCTACCAAACATGTCATTGAAGAGTTCTGCGTAGGGCGGGAAAACCGAGGACAATGTTTCTTATTTTACGTGCGCATCGATTGTATCATGAACTTTTTGAACGTATTTGTTTTAACTTTCGTATTATACATTTCCATGAGTTTAGTAATGTTGTTTTAAGTTGGTGATCTGTGCATCAGAATGGGAAAAGGAGTAATATCGACGATAACGATGTAATTTATAATTGTTGTAAGATAACGTATAATCAACATTGTAACTCACGTTGTGTAATCTTTTTACAATTTGTTCACTCTCATACTCTCTATACTTACTTCAGCCCTGAACTCTTAACTGTCACACAATTGCTAGCTAATACTACCACCCATCACCTCTTTTTTCTGTCTCATAGTATTCAAAGATACAAACCCTGATTAAAACATATTTGGTTGTCTAATTTCTTAATTGTCCCCAATTTTGCAGAAGAGACATTCCAGGCCTTACGGACAGAGTTTGACTTCGAACAGAAGAGGAAATTATTGAAGGACCAGAGGAACTTTATTGTAGACGAGGAGAGTTTCATAGAGACCTTCCTTAAATGCCTGATTTGCCGGGAGCTCTATGACGACATTGTGCATCCTCCCAAGCTCTTACATTGTCACCACTCCCTCTGTCTGCAGTGCATTCTTCTCATCTTCCAAAAAGAGGCTGAGTATCGAAAAAGCCTAACTCCTGCCTACGGCGAACTGCCTACTGCTGTAACGATCATCTGTCCCACGTGTAGGACCAACTTTATCACGACCCAGGACACGATCAGGCAACTTCCTACTGATCATAGAATTATCCAGCTCATTGATTTCGTCAGTCGCACTGAACGATACACAACTGATTTCTGTCCGCAACACAGATTTCAGCCAATTAATTTCTTCTGTGAGCTTTGTATCACGTTTATTTGTCGAGACTGTACGATTGTAGACCACCAGGAGGCGCTTGGTCATACCGTCGTGGACTTTGAAGGCGCGATAAAGAAATATATTCCGATTCTTGACAAAGCAGTGAAAGAAATGGATTCAGAGAAAGACGCCATTAAGAAGAAACAGAAAGCGGTGGAAGACGCCATAGAAAACCTGGACAAAGAGGAAGGCAGGGTGTCCGATGAAATAAAAGATTCTTTCGCAAAACTTAGAAAGATTTTGGAAGAACGAGAGCAAGAAGTTCTTCAAATGGCAAAAAGAGAGGTTGGAAACGAGAAAAATAAACTGAAAGAAACACTTTCTGTCATGGAAAAACGTACAGAAGAGTTAGATCAAAATATAAATGAAATAGAAAAGGCGAAAGATGATGGAAAGGTGGAGAATCTGTACAAGACGTCACGCTCGTATTCCAGCTATAGGTCCGAACCTGTCATTAAAGTTAGGGAGATAGACGATGGCGTGGTTCCCAAGTTCTCATTCAACAGCAAGGAGGAGAGCACCATCTCCAACAAGTTACAGAACTTTGGTGACGTTTCGTCTTACTCGGAGTCGGTGTACACACGGTCCACTTCCGGTAGATCCTCTGCCCTGTCTGAAGATCGCTACGGTAGCTCCAGATACTCTAGCCTCGGCGAGAACAGGTACTCGTCGTCAGGATCATCGTCATCATCATCGTATACGTCACGATATTCATCTCCATACAACAGATATTCCTACAGAACGTGAGGAAATTAACATTGCGTGGAAGGTCTTAATTATTTGCATCTTGTACTGCATTTAGAATACAAATGATAATACTTGAATAATATTTCATTTACGATAAAATTTAACTCTTGCATATTTTTTTGTACCAGTGATCGGATTATGGATATATACGATAAAAATATAAATGTGTTGAGAATGATTAAATTTTGCCTTTAATAATTTTCACGTGCCACAATTTACTATGCCGTTGATATGCATTTATTTTGATATTACGCGTTATATTATAGCAACTTGATATTAAAGCATAATGAATATATTGAAATCTGTGCTGTTTGATAAGAAATACCATCAGATGTGCACCGTTATTTGCACTAAAAATGAGAAGGCAGGTCTGGATTCTCCACGCAAAGCTCTACATTATACCGAGCTGTGTTCGTGTGGAGTGGAAAGCGAAAGATACACGTCATTACTGAAGCTTTGTAAATTAATTTGAGTTCAGCTCAAAACCTGGCCTCCTCTTAAATTTCAATAGATACAAATTTTACGATCACTTCTTTAATTCGTCCTATCAAAGAAAGTAAAGGTGTCATTTGTACACTTGAACATTACGGTCACACGCAACGTTCGTTATCATGCAGTATATATGTTTTAAAAACTATTCTTGGTATACAATCATAGTACACTTAGATGTTTTTTGAGAAAATAATCAGACTATATTAACTGGGTTTTGGAAATGATCAACAGAAGATGAAAATAGTCATTTACCAGAATTCTGATTACCTCTCTTTGAAGCAAGCAAATGCAAATCGCTGTGCATATACATATTACAAAAACACTGTCCGTTGTTGCATAATTATACATCGTAATCAAATAATTCTGAAGGGATTGACGATCTATTCACTCCTGTAACTCTTATTATTTTGGAAATTTCAATGTTGGAGATAGAAAAAAAAAATTGAAATGTACACTGCGTATCCCTTATAAAGAGTCTTCCTGTCGATCCTCAGCTAGATATTTTAGAGACATTACTAAACAGGTATTTTGCATCATTGATTTTATCATTATACGGAGATTAAATGTTAAAAAAAAAAATCTTCCATCAAACTGTGGTTTACTCTTTATCTCAAATATAGTAAATCCACTCGTCAATCCTAAAGAAAAAAATCATCGCTTACTTGCCCAATACTCTGAACCCTTACATAGTAGTATACTGCTTCCCGCAGAGATCAGGTTCTTGAATGCAAGTCACTATTAACGTTCATCTTTTGTAATTAGTGCTAAATATTTCTATGTTTGCAACTTGGCAGTAAACCTGAAACTTTTAGACTCGTATATATTTTAAGTCCTTGAAAACGTTTCTTGGAACCATTTGCGTATGTACGAAATAAACCTATTGATATCTTATTCTCAATACACTGTAAAAAGTTACCCAGATTTATTTTGAAAAGGTGAAAATAACACACGTATTCAATCTCTATTCCAACAGAATATAAAATGAGGGATTGTGCAAACACGGGCCCCCTGGTACACCAAGAGTGGAATGTGTTGGCAGAGGAGCGGATCCCCTGTTGACCGTCACACCCATAGACATTGTCTGGATTAGATAACTGAGCCACCCGTAGTCAAAATCAGTTTGTTATAAAAACGGTCACTCAACAATATTTTGAAACACGTCAGGCAGCATTCGCCCAATGGCAGTTGTTTGGGGCAAAACGACATGCAGATCTATTATGAATTGAAATGCCGTGGGACGTTTTTAAACGGACTGTAAAACCCCTGCAACAACTGTTTGTAAGTAGCCTGTCTGGGCTTCGAATAGGGTTAAAAGATCATACACCAATATGCAGGTGATGATGGAATTTGCAACATAAATATTGGAAGTGACGATGGAAATCTGAAATCGTTCCATTTTTCATAGAAATGAGTTGCTAGTTTGAGAGGTATCTTATTTGCATGTAAATGATCTGAATATTTTCGTGCATCTTTGATAATTTTTTTCACTGTCCTTTTTTTTCCAGTGTCCTTTGATCACATCGATTATTTTACACCACGTAGTTTGAATACTGTCAAGCAAAAATAAGGAAGTGATATGTTTGTTGTAAATTATCAAAATAAACATATTTAATATATTCAAACATTAATGGGACATGTACACGATTTGAACTGAAAATATTAAAAATTTAT
>CAJDSM010001616.1:1732-19378 GCA_903981925.1 Ostrea lurida
AGTGTTTCACAAACACATCTTGTTCTTTTAAGAATATACTCTAATAATTCTTTTATTATAACAGTAATATTGTTGAGAAATTCGCTCCCAGACAGGTTTCTACAGAAACTACGTAAATTTTACATATGTCTGTGACATCACAATTGGCGTAGGAAAACACAGTGTAATAATCAGAATTTATGTTTTGGGTAATATGCAGGGGATAAAGACATAAACATGTGCAAGCTGTCAAGTCTCCTATATTTTCCTATTTTTCAAGGAGTTCCTTTATTTTCCTATATTTGGACAAATTCGTCCTACATGTACATGTATATTTCCTATTTTTGGCAATAAAGCTGTCATTTTAAGTTCTTTGATTTGATTGTTCATAAATGATGGGGAAAAAAAGAAGTCAAATCAAGTTAACCATGACATACTTACATCATTTAGAAGTTTTTCACACCATTTTAGACCACTTTATATTTTATACATTTATGAACAACCAATATTGATATCAATGAACTTACAGCATGCAGCAATAAAACATGTGTGAAAAATAGCTTTTTGCCCTTTTGATATGGTTTCCCAATATCAGGTTTTCACTCATGTTAAAACACTTAACAGGGATTCCATTTTCTGACCCTTAGTCTCTCTCAGAAATAATAAGAGGTATTCAGATGTATAAACTGATTATAGTTGAAAACACTAATTTGGAAAAATCATCCAAGTTAGATCAAACTGCTATAAAAAGGAATAGAAAAGATTAAGCCCAGTTAACAAGCATTAATAAATTGTTCGTCATTTTTTATAGAGTAAATGATGTAAAAGCATTAATTACTGTGATATTCAAGACAATTTTATAGTGTAGAAACTAAAAATGAATCCATCATTCAATTGCAAGATTTTAATCAAGTAAAAAAAAAAGAGCTTCTACATATATTTTTTTTATGCAGAAATTTACAAGTTTAAAATACAATGAGGAGATATTCAAATGAATTATTTTATAATAGAGGGATGACATTTTTTTTCTGAAAACTCCAACAAAAGGATTGTTGGATTTTAAATTACTTAACTGGTCAGGGATCAAGATTGATTAAAAGTGACCCAGGAATCCCATTTAGTCTTGCATGAAAAGAAAATGAAAACCTTCTCTTAAGACAGTTAGAAGCAGTTTTTGGAACTGGTCAAGATCTTTACGATTGATTTGCGACCAACAGTTACATATTCTTGCTACTGATAATATATTAAAATATTTAGTTTTCCATACCATAAAAAGAAGTTAATTTCAGGTAAATTGTTATTTGAATTGAAAATAAATTTTAGATAATGGAGAGCGATGTGTGGTTGGCTGTAAGGAGGAGTGAGTCAATTTTTGTATTTGATCAATACTAATGTTTATAATTACTCTTGCAGTTTATATATGAGTCTATTTCCCCATAATTTCAAAACATTAATTCCAATTTTTTCAATTTTCCTATATTTTTTTGCCCAAAAGCCTGAAATTTGATTTTTTAACAATAAATAAATATTTTTTTCC
Source organism: Ostrea lurida (assembly GCA_903981925.1). Classification (NCBI taxonomy): domain Eukaryota; kingdom Metazoa; phylum Mollusca; class Bivalvia; order Ostreida; family Ostreidae; genus Ostrea; species Ostrea lurida. The sequence continues at coordinate 3,249 of CAJDSM010001616.1, forward strand.
AATTAAACGGAGTCAATATTTTGTAGAATTTTTTCATCAGAGTAGAAGCAAGTCGAAAATAGGCTTAGAATAAACCAAAACAAAGACATGCCCGTTCCCAAATAGGGCTAGAATAAACCAAAACAAGAATGCCGTCCACCATTGTGTGTTTGTGTAAAAAGCAGTTAACGGATTGCAGTAGAAAAAGTGTCAAATATTGTGATAACTTGTTGAATATCGAGAATATACAGAAGCCCCCCCCCGCCCCGGGGGGGGGGGGGGGCACTACTAATATATCGATAGATAAGGGACGTGCCGCCTGGAATAGTAGCCTTTTCTACTTACAGAAATTATACAGTATAAGAATCAGCATGAAATATATGATAAGGTTAATGTTTACTCAGTTAATTATATGAATGCCTACTAATTTGATCCAGCTTTTGGCAGTTCTTGTTTGTCATATGGGAAAAGTCACATTTGACCAGAAATGATATGAAAAGGTATACAATCTCAAATCTAAAATATATGAAAGGGTGGGGTCTCGATGTCAGGGCACGTCCCTACCCATAAATTACGAAGTCCCCGGGTACAGAGCGGTTTCGAAGAAATCATTAGTAGAGCTTTCTTATCATTTCGGAGAGTAGCGGGACATGTGACTCTTTGTAGGTCTGTTGTCACAAAAACTACTTCTCCAGTCAAGTGAATAAAAATTATATTTCATATCACGAAGTATGAATGACAATGCCCATATATATACCTCGAATACTTTTCATCAAACAACACGCTCTGTCGGATATAACTTTAGTATTGACTGTATTACATACACTTGGGTTATCTTTCGTTAATTTCAGTTGTCGTTCCTTTTTAAAAGTCCAGTATTAGCAAGCGTGGGATGGTATTACCTTGTGCGCCCTGTTTCATTTTGAACTCGCAGCGTGGGCAATCTTGCCCCTAGCCTAGGCCTTTTGGAAAATTGCATCTTTTTCACTTCATTTTCAAGGCTAATCTAGCAAAACAAGCAGCAAGATACCAAGTGGCTTCAAAAGAACTGAATGCAGCACAAGCACAGCTGGATGAAAAGCAAGCAGAACTTGACAAAGTGCAAGCATTATATGATGCAGCAATGACAGAGAAGCAGGTAAAAAAAAATGTAGTTCTATCTATATTTTGTATTTTGATTACTTGTATTGGTTTATGGTATCTTTTCCACATCAGAATGTATGACATGCACTTAGATGTGCAACTGAAAATAAATGATATAAGAGGATTGTACCTTAGAAAAAGATACCTTTGATAACACAATTCATGTTTCTGGATTGATTTTCGGTGGGATTGCACAATGTGCATCGATCTGGCTTATAGTATGGTGAATGGTGGCGAAGCAGGCATCCTTGTAATAGGGTAGTACTTACTTTGTGTATTCTCGCATTTTCACCAGTGTGAGACCGACTTTACCCATGTGAGACAGCCATGTGAGATTTATCTGTCTCGCACTGCTGCGACGTCATTTGACTGATGTCGTATATTTCCTATGATTTACGTTACACGGGGTAGCAAATTTTTTTTTTATTGTTTCATTTAAATTTCAATTTGATATATCTTTCTGGCGGACAGCTTTGAGTTTATTAGTTTACACTTTTAGTGTAAACCATTTTTATGCCCTCGGAATCTTCGATTCGGGAGCATATTGTTTTTGGTTTGTCTGTTTGTTTGTCCGCAGGAATAACTTTAACATTGGGCATAACTTTTGAATGGCAAGTGATAGGACATTCATATTTCATATGTGTATTCCTTATGACAAGCCAAAATGTTTGACCTTTTGACCTAGACCTTGAAGTTTGACCTGCTTTTCAAAAACTTTAACATTGGCCATATTAACTTTTAATTGGTAAGTGATAGGACTTTCATATTACACATGTGTATTCCTTATGACAAGCACTTTCTACTGGTACCAAATTTTTTGACCTCCTGACCTTGACCTTAAAGTTTAACCTACTTTTCAAAACTTTAACATTGGCTATAACTTTTGATAGGTTAGTAACAGGACTTTCATATTACACATGTGTATTTCTTTTGACAAACCCTTTCTATTGGTACCAAAATATTTTTGACCTGACCCTGACCTTGAAGTTTGACCTACTTTTCAAAAACTTTAACATCGGCCATAATATTTGAATGGTTAGTGATAGGACTTTCATATTACACATGTGTATTCTTGGTGACATGCCCTTTCTACTGGTGCCAAACATTTGACCTCCTGACCATGAAGTTTGACCTACTTTTCAAAAACTTTTAACGTTGGCCATAACATTTGAATTTCACACTTAATAATTTTGGCAAGCCCCTTCCACTGGCATGTGGAATCCAGGGGGCATCAGTGTTTCACAAACACATCTTGTTGGGTATACTCTTTTTGCCTGTTTAATTAATTTTTGCTTTAAAGTTCAAATAAAGATGTTGATAATTCTATATCTCCTCAAAGCTCCTGATTTCACGAATCTTGTCCCCTTGTTGGAATTTCCCCATCACACACTCGTATTAATGAAGGATCATACATGCCAACTTTTGAAAATCTCCATGGGGGATTTTGCGCGCGACGACTTTTTCAAAGCTCTAAATTCGCGACATTTTGTCGTGAATGCAAATGTACATCTTTTTTAATAGCAATCTAATTTTTGTACATTTATCATATATATCAATACAACATCAAGTTCTTCTTCAACAAAACTAATGTAAAATAATAAAATAAACATACTTTGAAAAATATGCATAATTTTTTTATTAAATTCTGAACTATGCAACAAAATTAATACAATTTACAGTGTATTATCATATATATTCCCATCAATAAGTTAAATACACAGTTGTTATTATTAGTTAAAGTTGTGTCTTTTAACATCGATCTAGATTTAAAGCACATGCATCTTGCTGTTTGAAAAATTCATAAAAATATATTTTTTATTGTAAATTTAGGCTTAATTGCCAATTCTAATTCCATGTTTAATTTCTATAAAATAAAAAAAAAGACTAATGGAGCAGATATGTTCGAATATCGTATAGTTTTGGATATAATACAAATATGTTTTCAAATTCAACAACATGATGACATGACGTACCTAACAGCCATCCCGAATCGTAATATCGAATATCTCGAGCCTCCGAGTTGTTTGATGGCATTACCGTGTAACCTAACTATCATATTGTAGTCGCTCACTCATGCCTGGGTACAGAATTAGTCCATCTTCCCGATTAATATGCTACTTATCTCAAAACACAATACACGTGTGCAGTTCTAATATAAACAACAATGGCTGCCCAATGCTCCCGATTTCTGATTGGCTGGCCACAAAGATATGGCGCGGGATTCTAAAATTCAGGTTGGAAATCGGGTCATGTTGTCGTATGTCGGGGAACATTTTTACGAAATCGGGATTTCTAGGCATTTTTGCTTTCCCAATCGGGAAAGTGGGAATGGCATTTTTATCAAGGTGTAAAATCGGGAGAATCCCGCCTAAATCGGGAAAGTTGGCATGTATGAAGGATTCTATTAATCTACTCCTCTCACACCTTTTACTTGACATCCTTCAAACTTTATACAGTTGTTAGAGACACATTGAAGCTGTACAAGTGCTTTGTTTAAAGTAATCCGACTTTTTCAAAAAAAGTTATATGTAGTTGAACTTTGTCATTTTTAACTGATTTGCAATGTAGGTGGACCATCAGGGTAAAAACAGACCCTACCCTATTAAAGAGGGTTTAATAAAGAGGGTTTAATATCTTTAAATCTATTGAGATCCCCACCCTCAAACCAGGTTTGTTTGTTTTTTTGTTTCTTGTGTTAGACAAGTTTATTGACACATACCCGTATGTGGAGGGCCCTTGGGGTCATGACTGACCCTGCCCTTTTAAAAATGATCTGAAAGCATTGGAGATGTGTATGTCATTTGGAAGTTATCAGACATTTTTCCTTAAATTTACATGTTGTTAAACTTTGTCAATTTTGTTGTCTGTATGAGAAATAACATACTTTAAAGCACGTCGGCCATTTCTGTTCTTGAATTTATAGTCAAAGTTGAATTTGGATATTATTTTGATGAGGGTGGGGAGAGTGTTTACAATAAGGTTTCCAGATGATAACTCCATAAGTTTACATCTGAGTCAATTGAAACTTTAGGATTGTTACAGATCAAGTGAGTGAGAAACTTGTCGTTTGGAAGGGGGGGGGGGGGGGGGTGTCCATCCAGGGTCAAAGTCACAATGACAAAAAACTTGAAATCAAAATTTTAAAAACATTGAGGTTTCCAGACAACAACTCCAAAAGTTTACATTTGATAGAAATTTTATTACATATCAGATGAGAGAGTACCTTATTACATATCAAATGAGTGAGAACCTTATCAAGTTTTGGAAAAATTTGTGATAGGTCAAGGTCACAGTGACAAAAAACTTTAAAAAATGAGGCTTCTGTACAATAACTCCAAAAGTTTATATCTGATTCAATTGAAACTTTAAAATCCTGGATCCCTTCCCCCTTTTGTCAAAAAAAGATTTGCTTCTAAAAGGTAAAATAATGCATTTTGAGTAGGGTGCGTTCTGTGAAATTTTCGTATCGCGCTGGATATATTGCAATATTATCAAATGTACTCTGCGATACGGATTGCAATATTTTCCAAGTAGAAATATCAACGATCTTCTCTCTTATTTCATTGACTATGAGATTGATTCTATGCTGAATATTGAAAAAATTAAGAAAACAAGACTTGGTTGCTTAAACTCATTGCTCTATTGGAAGTAGAAAACTATGTCTTAGGTGTTTAGAAACAATCAACAGAATGTTTCAGCCATATCAACGTATACATTAAAATGTGAGGAATCTCAAGCTTAATGTAAATTCCTAGCCTGGACATCTTAGCCGATATAAGCCAGTATTGAACAAATACGTATCGGAATACGATATTTTTTAGTAACGAATCGGAATACCTGGTAATTATCGCACAGCCCTAATTTTGAGGGTGGAAACACTCCCCAGCAACTCTTTTGAAAACCAAATTAATGGTAGAAAGCCCTGCCCTTTTAAAAAATTCTTGGATCCACCCCTGATATTTGTATTTATTCTGTATTACAGCAATAAGTATTGTTTTGTGTAGGCTTTGTTAGACGATGCAGAGTCCTGTAGGAGGAGGATGAAAGCTGCATCTGCATTGATTGGTGGTCTTGGAGGTGAAAAGACTCGGTGGACACAACAAAGCAAACAGTTCAAATCCCAGATTGATAGGTAAATTTTACAATAGAGAAAGTAACCGTTTTTGCATTTCAAAATCTTGCAGTGTGTAATACGAACACTGTAAACATTGTTCCTGTAGGGGTAATCTGTGCAAAAGGACTTTGACAATGTTAAGTTATAATGATACACTGGAACCTCGTTATTCCTTTTTCCACAATAAAATAACGTAATGCTGGGACCAATGAAACGTAATGAGCATTCCCAGTGAATATGTAGAAGGGGTGCAACCATAATTTGGAAATTGTACGTCTTCCAGGAGGGGTTCGTGTCAATGGGTTGGTTTTTTTTTTTTTATGATTTTAAAAGACTATCATGCTTAGTGAATTTTATCTTATCCTGATGAACAAATTCTCCAGGCAGCAGCTTTATTTACCTTAGAGCAAGGGTATCCTCATTGAGCAGTAGTGCACAGAATTCTTGTTCTTCAATATTTTCACCCCTTTTCTTTATTTCTTGTATAGTAAACATAACATGCCAGTAAACGCAGCTATTAATGTTACCGCCATTTTCTTTCGCTTTTCTTGTCATCTGACTCAATGACTCGTTCCAGTTCGTAGACACATTCATACATAAAGTAAATCAAAAGTACTGAGAAGCGCTAAGCATCTTACTCGCAGATACAAGCTAATACTATTTTCGTGATATTCTACTAAGTTAAACATGTCGACACATTCAAGCAGAATTACTCCATCTATATTGTCATGTATATAATTTTTAGGAAACGCCCCTTTAATATTGTTCTTTTCATTTAATTCAAATTGATACATTACAAAATGGAATTTATTCATCTATCATATTTGTAAGCTGCTACATTATATTTGTAAAATTAAAAATAGTGTTGAATTATGAAAGTTGTATATATATGAACTTAAACTTGTTTCGCGCATAGCAAGTGCGCATCCTAAACTTTAGCTTGAAATAGGCGGATCAAACCATTTTATCATAATACCACTACAGCGACATTGCACTAGTACGTATAACTCCCTGTTTGGGCTCTGAATTAGTAATAAATCTATTCTATTCTATTAAATTGACTGAACATTCTAAAACAAGTCTATGTACACTAATCTTACTGATGGATGACATGTTTTACTTGGAAACAAACAACTGCATTGTGCTCTGTACTCAGGTGCCTTATCAGATCAGCTCGTTAGCTGACGCTGCATTCCAATCCAAGCAATTTAAATTAATTTATAATGCAAAGTCGAGTTCAGGTTTTGTTTCATTCTTGAAGAGTTCCTGATTCAAATGTAAATAAATAGTCTTTGAGACTGATTTTTGATTAGCCCGTTAAGGTGGGCCTACAGGCGGTTGTAGATTCCACGGATATTTCGTCTACAGAAACTGGGATTATCAATTGCTTTCCCGAGTGTCAGCACGAGTTATTCCCCCTGAATAACAGGGGGCGCATATACGATGCGGCTCCTCAAGTGATTGCGTCATTATATAGACTAGAAGAGAATTTACTATTCTCTGATGTAATAGTGCCATTTTTTTTAGAAATCAAATGTACATTACAGACAATATTTAGATGCACCACATAAAATTTCAGTCATTATTGGTGTATTTATGGTAGTCGCTATTGTGATTTTCATTGCAATTTTGTCCACATCGTAGAGGTCTATTATTCCGTTTTTCATAGAACGCAGAGTTTGTCGTTCGCAATAGAGTTCGTCTTTCCTTAGAGGCAGGTACTACTATCACAATCCGGTAACGTAAATAATAGTCAACGTGCGGGAATTAAAGCATGGAATTTATCGGTCTGGCCACAACACTAGAGATATTCTAAATTAGCGACATAATAAAGGAAGAAATCAGAAAGTTACTTAAAATCTCTCACAAATCTTTAAGGTCAGATGGGACATTCGAAACATGAGTTTAGAAAAGGGCTCTCTCCACAATCAAGTGGACTTAGAATCGAACGAATGGACACGGCCAGACCGATTGACGGTTCTAAAAATGCAAAAGTAGTTGTAGCTGATCTCTGGTGATACCGTCAATACAGAACTTACAAGATTAGGTTGGTTCAGTGATTTTTTAGAAACAGTTGACCCAAGCTGAATTCCCCTTCACCAAGGATGATTTATCACCAAGGTTTGGGTTTAATCTTGTGGCCGCAGTTGTTCATGGGGAAAGAAGTTGAAAAGTGAAAGTTTACAAAACGACGAGAGACAACGGCGGACAAATTTTAGATCACAAAAGTCACTCAGATAATCTGGCGCTACTATGTGAAGCTAAAAACCTCTACCGTACTATCCCTTCAAAATCAGTTTTTGCATGAGAGACCAGAGAAATTATTTTAGGATTGCCTTATTAATATCTAGTGGCTGTATTATCAGCTTACAGTTTTCAGAGAAAATGCGCGAAGTGACACTAAATATAGGACTAACCCGATGTGAACAGTCCAAATGAACGACAATGGCAAGAAAAATTATTTTCGAGAGATACAGTGACAGGGCCAGACAGGGACTTAGGCAATGTGAAAGGTGAAAATGGGTAAGCGCGGTAATGGACCCTAGAAATGAGACATACACCAATAGTCAATCTAGGCTGTGATATGGAGCAGTTTCAAGAGTAAATAGTGCGAAGAAAATTGTATATTAGAAGTAATATTACATTTCTCACATTAAGACTCAAAAACTTAAAACTTGAAGTCGTCTACAAACAAGGAAGTTGAAATTGAAAGGTTGCAATTACAGTAAGCGCACGGTAGGGGACCCCTCGATGAAGTCAATAAACCAACTGATCAATTGGCTGTGATATGCAGGTTTCAGAATCGAGAAGTGGCAATACGAAAAATAATTAATAATCTTGTATTTCATCAATTAGACCCAAAATTTTAAAGAAGTCGTTGAGAAGGAAGTTGACATGCGAAAGTCTGAAATTCAGTAACCCCCGCGGTAGGGGGGCCACTATAGAAGTCATACCACCAAATATCAATTGGCTGTGATATCGAGATCAGAGAGAAAGCTTACGGCGACTCGCACAAATAATTTGCTATTGGTAAAGTATGGAAGGATAGACAGACCGGTAAAAACCAGGTTATACCCCCACCCCCCTCCTTCAGAAGCGGGGTATAATAATTGGATCTCCTGCCCGATAATATGCACATCTATAATGAACTGAGTTTCAAAGTACATGTACTGATTAGCGGCAGTAATAGGAGGAAAGAACGCCTCAACTAGACTTGAGAAAACAAAAGTACACAAGAGAGGCGAAACCCAAGGGCCACATCTAGCTCACTGCAGTCCCAGGCTGCAATCACTAAGAAGAGCAGTGGGTATATGTTTCTCTACAAAAAGTGTTCAGAAACCGATGATCAATCACACATGCAAGCTGCACATTTGTCTTCTGCTTGTCAGGGGGCGATATAATATATAAATTATTATTAAAAGTAAAATGACTACATCGACTGTGGGACATAAAATCTAACCGTATGTCAGGGGGTGGAGGCAGCTTATCTGACAGTAAAGCATGCATATATTCTACTTTCGCGATAGAAGGAGAGCGCTTAAGTGTAATACACATCAATCAACATCCTACTTATTGTGGTTCAATTTAAAAAGATGTTTAAAGAATGTCTCAATATATAATCCCTGGCATATAAAACTTTATGATCTCCTATTGGGGCGACTCAGTTCATAATACATACACTCACGAATGTGGTCATATAGATCGAACAAACCTTGACTCTCCACTATATCAGCAAGCTTCCATCCCATAACATCTCAAGTTTCCTGGGCCCCACGCTGGCTTTCTGCGACAAGTTCATTTATTTCCTATAATAACATATAACCTGGTGCGTACATACCTTCACAAGTTCCTTTAATAAAAAAAAAATGAGGAGGAGTGAGGGGGGATATCCCTACACTCTGATGGAACCCCTATGTTGGCCTGCGCCCAATTGTATTATAAACTTAATGTTATAAAAACCACCTTGGGGACAATGAATCTGATATATAACATTAAATCTCCTCTAATAATCAGGAACCTTCCATATACAATTAGTTCCTAGCTTTACCGTGCCCAGTGGTTTTGGAAAGATGATTTTAAAGATTATCTCTTATATATCATATGTTAAACTTTAATCCTCTCTTGGTGCGCCTTTATGGATTTTATTTAGGGAGCGCGCGGGCCCGGGGGGGGGGGGGGCATTTTTAAAATTCCCATAGTATCACCTATGTAAACTTAATCCTATTGTGTCCATAATACCCGGAGAGCATTAATAAATTATTCTCGTAACAGATATTCAGGAAGATCCATATAAATTTCAGCTTTCCTGGCCCAGTGTTCTCGGAAGATAGACAAGGATTTTCCTCTATAATCATATGTCACATTGATCCCTAACGGGCCCCATCGTACCCCGGGGCGTCATGATTGAAACCACTTGAATCTCACTTATCAGGAGCTTGCCATATAAATTTCAGTCTTTTCTGGCCCATTGTTCTTGAGTAAGAAGATTAAATGACACAACCCTATTTGCATTTCGTGATTTCTCCCTTTGATAGGCCTGGCTTCATTTGAAGAAGAATTGAAGCCCTTCACCAAGATGAGTGTACCAAGTTTGGTTGAATTTCCAGCGTTCTGCAGAAAACCGTTTTCGAAAATGTGAAAAAGTTTACGACGAAACGGACAAAATTTGATCAGAAAAGCTCATTGAGCCTTCGGCTCAGTGAGCTAAAAAGCAATACAATCCCCTGTAAAGGGAGAAACGATTTCTATTTGAATCGTTAATTTGCAACTCTGACTGCACTGCAAATTTAAAGGACTCCTTACAAAGCATAAAGAAAACAAGAGTGTTTGTTGAAACACGAATCCCCTATTCCAACATGCCAGTGGAAGGGCTTGTCATAAGGATTATGCATGCTGAAATATGAAGTTTATCCACTTAACGATTCAAAATTATGGCAATGTATATTTTTTAAATGTTAGGTCAAAATTTCAGGTATAAGGTCAAACATTTGTACCAGATACAGACTAATAAGGAATACACATGTGAAATATAAATCCCTACTATAACTCTTGCACATTCAAAGTATGGCTAATGAGTTAAAGTTTTTGGAAAAGTAGGTCCAAGTTCAAAATCAAGTCAGAGTCAAAAGTTTTGCTTACCCACGAAAAGGTCTTGTCATAAGGAACATACATGTGAAATATCCAAAGCCCTAGGTCTTACCATTCAAAAGTTATAGCTAAAGGTTAAAGTTTTTGAAAAGTAGGTCAAACTTCAAGTTCAAGGTCAGTGAGGTCAAAAAATTTGCGTACCCATGGAAAGTCTTGCAATAAGAAACATAGTTTGAAATATCAAAGCCTAGTTACTTATCAATTCAAAATTTGCCTAAGTTAAAGTTTTTTGATAAAGTAGGTCAAACGTTCAAGGTGCGAAGGCTCAACAATGTTGCTGTACCCATGTGAAAAGTCTTGTCATAAGGAAACATACATTGAAATTTCCAAAGGCCTTAGTACTACCATTCAAAGTTATTAGCTAGCTAAAAGTTGCTTGAAAAGTAGGCCACACTTCAAGCGGTCAAAAGGGTAAAAAATTATGGTACCCCTTCACGACGTAGGCAAAGTTTGTCATAAGAAACATACATGTCAAAATATCAAAGCCCTAGTACTTACATGTCAAAAGTTATAACTAGGATTAAAGTTTTGAAAAGTAGGTCAAACTTCAAGGTCAAGAGGTTCAAAAATTATGGTACCCATGGAAAAGTCTTGTCATAAGGAACATACATGTGAAATATCAAACCCCTAGTACTACCATTCAATAGTTATAGCCGAGGTTAAAGTTTCAGACAGAATGACAAAAACAATATGCCCCCCGATCTTCGATCACGGGGGGGGGGGGCATAAAAAGCATGGAAGACTGACAGATAGCTATAGAGAAGGAAGCTACAGTATACCCTTCAATTTTACAAACCAGTAGGGTCTGAAAACACTGATTAAAGTTGCTGCACAAAGAAAATATACAACACCATGGTTTACATGCATGAGAAGTAAAATTGACACAATAAAATAACCTGGAGGTCATTTTCTTTCTCTCTATTTTTTATCCAAGCTTTTCCTTGTCCTTGAGGATCAATCAACAAAGGGAATCTGGTAGCTTTTGTTGTGATTATGCCATTCTGAACAGATAGCTCATCATTGGGTAGTCCTTGAATATTCCATTCCCCAATCTATAATAATAATAAAAAAAAAATTAAATAAAAAAATAAGAAAACAAAATCAAAACAGGTACTTCAATAAAAAGAACTGACAAAAAATTAGTTCTGCCAGCTAATCAAATCAATGGTGACATAATACAGTTGAATCTCGATATCTCGAACACTGATATCTCAAATACCATGGTTATGTCGAACTGATTTTGAGGTCCCAACCACTTGTTTTCTTAGTATTTTACCCTCGATATCTCGAGGTTCGACTGTATTTTAATTGGGTCATTCCAACATGCAGCACCATTACTTCATCACTTTCAATGCTGTACCAAATACTGGAATGGGGGTTTTCAAGCTTTTCCATATCCATGGTTTTATTTTTATTTTTTTATTTTTTAGTCACTACTGTTTTTAGGAAAAAGTCATTTTTGGTATATCGTCATCACTGAATACATTAAATTAAAGTGTACTCTATTAAAATAGACTTTGATTCAATGCAAGTACCAAATTGATAAAATTGGACAGAGGGTGTTTCTTGTTTCTTTTACCTTAAAAGTAATCTATCAAGGTTATGGAATCTTGAAACTTGCATGAATTTGGAGGTCCTTTCTAAAACTGTTGATAAAGATTCAAATCAAAATTTTGATCTCTCAATCATCAATTGATAAGGGATAATGCTAAAAAGATTGAATTGTTGGAAACCATCAAAATGATTGATTATTAACTGTTTTACGTCCCACTCATCACCATTGCCGGTGAAGGGCTGCAAATTTTAGGCCTATACTCGGCACTTGGGGCCTTTGAGCAGGGAGGGATCATTATTGTGCCATACCTGCTGTGACACGGGCCTTGGTTTTTGCGGTCTCATCTGAAGGACCACCCAATTCAGACTCCTCTTATGACACGCAAGGGGATGCAGGATTATGATATACCAGCTAGTTATTGAAAGTTACACATATGCCGTACAATGAATGATGACTTCAGCATTACAAATCTGATGATGGATATACTTCCAAGGCACATAGAATTGGAGGTGGGCTGACCCCTTTTTAACAACCACCATTTTCTGTTATAAATATAGATATTTTTGGTGACCTCCCTCTTTTAATGGCATGATTGAATGGCAAAAATATTAGGTCGAAGTTATTAACATGCAGAATCCATATACCGGTATCTTCACCACAATTAATCATCTGATTGTTTGGATTAAAAAAAAAAAAATAAAAAAAAAATCTAGAAAAAGCCCTTTTATTTATGCAGATGTTAAATTTTGAGTGGGACTATCCAAAGGATATATGATGTATTTTCATATAGGTTACTGTGAGATACAAATAACCCCAACCATTTTTAATTGCTGAAGCAGGTGGCATAAATATTTGTTTACCAATTATTCAATCCTACGATTATCTTTAAGGAAGTTAGTAGAGATTAGCAAACTTTTCGATTTGAGTGACCTTGACCTTTCCAAATTGAATGACCTTGAAAAACCTTGGTTCACAAGCCTTTGTTTCAAGGAACAATTGAGATAAATTGTATGAATTTCTGTTGAACAGTTTAGGAGATATCAGCTTGGACGAACAGACACGACGACTACTATATACTCCCCATAATTTTTCAGGGAATATGAAAATCATTCAATAGTATCAGATAAAAAACCTCTGGACAACAAATGGAAAGAGAAAAAGACATGGGCAATTCCAATATATGCGTAAAATGAAATGCAACTTGCAGTAGCATTGTCCACGAGCATGGAAATCAAATTCAAGTCACTGGTAAATGGTATTCTTCTATGGTCCAATTCTTTTTGCCAATTTCTGATCAATTTGTTTCGAAATTCTTGATTGAATGGTCCAGAGTAAGATAGGAATCCTGTGCTTAACAAACAATCTCCAACAAGTCTACAATGCAAGACATAGTCAAGATTATGCAATAACAGTGATCAAAGTTTTGTCAAGACTTCATTTGGAAGATTTTTTTGTTTAAATATATTTTATATTGGACAAAACTATTTTAGTGTTACGAAAATTCAGTTCTTCATTTTGGATCACTGCTCTTTCACCGAATTTGTCCATTTTGCAAAGCCAATTGTCTTGTTTATATTAAAAGTGCTATCTCGTCGATATACTGTGTAATCATTTTCATTCGTGGGGGCCAATGTAACCAAATTTTTGCTGGTTCGTGGGGACGTAATTTCGTGGGCAATTAATAAACAATACAAATGGCATAACATTTATAAAGATAAAAAGGAAAACTTAGTGGTAAGTCTTCCTCCAGGGAAGACATGTTGTCGCCTGCCTACTCCTAATTTCATTTGAAAAATTACTATCTCATTTAAAGTATCATCATGGCAAAAAAGTATATAATTATGTTTTTGTCAGAATTCAGTTCTGTTCAAGTTTACCAGAATGACAATGCATATCCTAACATGATGAATTAGATGAAAGATGAGATATTGTTATGAGATGCTTTTGTGAGTTTGTGAGATTCTATCTGAAATAAAGACAAATTTGTTTATGTCAAAAAAAACTAAAGTTGCGTCAAACAGGAAGTTGACATACGGCAGATTGGAAACTGCGTTACACAATACAGTTGTCCATACTGATGCTCTGTGCCAAATATCAGGAAGCTGTCCTGTGTGGCATGGTTCCTGAGAAAAATGTGACAGAAATTTGTCTATGTTAAAAATATTCAAAGTTGTGTCAAACAGGAAGTTGACATGCGGCAGATTGGAAACTGCGTACACGATACAGTTGTCCATACTGATGCTCTGTGCCAAATATCAGGAAGCTGGCCTGTGTGGTTTCTGAGAAAATGTGACAGAAAATTTTGTGACGGACGACGCAAGACGACTAAAGTGATCCCTATATGTCACCTCTGCTAATGCAGGCAGGCGACACAATAAGCATGTTCGTGGGGACATAAATTCGTGGGTAAGGGTGATCCATGAAATCCACAAACATTGATCCCCGAACAATGATGATTCCACAGTAAACTGATCAAATGAAACCAATCCTTGGGTACACAACCCTATATAGTCAGAGAATAGCAAGACCTAAAAAGAATATTCTTGCATACCTCCCTCAATGTGAGCTCACAACACATCAATCAGCCCTCTTAGATGACAATTGGATCAGGTATTGATAATTATGCATTAAACAGTATTCAGCAATTTAAGTTATTTTGACATATAGCTTGGGTGCAATTAAATCTTGTCCATAAATATGCCCAGTGCTATCAGTTGATCATTGCACGGCATTACACTCAGTGAAGATCTTAGAGTTTATTTTGTTTTCATTTAATAAATGTGATTGTGCTGACATTTGTTCTTTTGAAAATAAAAATGGTACTTTTGTTCATTTCTAAGCGCTAAGCACATGCGCAAGCGCTTATTAGGGACGTTTTGAAACGGAAGTCATCCGGTCAGAGCCTTCTAGCGGTCAATGTATCGTAAATTTTCAATAGCCTCAGTACACTCTAGAGTGTATACGATAATGGATTATATATAGACCGGTACGCTGTCGATGATCAGGCGCCACGCTAAATCAACGACAGGTAACCACCAGCCAAGTTGCGAGTCACGGGCAATAGAAGTGATGAGATTATCTATAAATGGTTAGAGGAAGGGTCTCACCTCAGCTACCTAATACAATTGGTATGTAAGTCGCACAGTCCAAGTTTGAAGAGCATATAATTTCAACAACCAATAAACTAGGTTAATATAGGGAAATACAAGCAAGGAGCTAAATCTTTTCATATTCTTAACGAGAATGGCATTCCATTTTAATGCAGCTTACCTCGCCCTTACGTCCCGTAAGTGTATAGCCCCGGGGGCGTTTGCTAATCGATGGGGTTCCTAAGACATGTAGAGTAAAATAAATAAACCAAGAACAATTAGTAACCAAAAATTACGTAGTATGTGAAATAAAAGCTAATCACCCAGTACAAAACAGGTTTATCCGATATATTCCGAATTTCCAACAGATCATTGACTAGTCACACTAACAATAATCATAATAACCAAGGTTTGGAGTTTATAGTAGAGTATTAATGTATATAAGACCCAAAAAATTCTTAGGAATCGCACATTTCGTACATTATTGGTGAAGTTGATAGGGAAGTAAGGGCCGCCCATCAAGGGTGCGGTGGTGGGAAAAGGGACCAAGATTTGTACATGTTTAACCATAATTTTGCCAATTATAATTTAATACCAAGAATTTCAGGAGTAATTTGAAAGAAGCAAAAAGATGATTAATAGACATTTAAAAAGTAAAAAACCCATAAAATCATCCATTGAAAACAAACGGTGGAAACATTGTTTATTCAACAAAGGATGAAGGGGGTGAAGGGAAAGGTGTTCCCAATCTTAATGTTAAAATGTAACTTGACAAGCCAAACAAAGTAAGCCTAAACAAAGGGAAACCCTATAGACAATCCTCAAAAGCTCTAAATATTATACCTCGTGTATGTGATGTGTACCCGCCTGTCGTACGCTGTTCCCGAGCGTTGGTTTGGTTGGTTGGTTTGGAGCTTTAGAGCAAGGGGGGGGGATCTCTTGTCAACACGTCCTAATACCTCATCGTACCTAAATCGTCCAACTATACCACCTATTTAGGAAAGAAGAGGAGCAAATTATACATCAAACTTTGCTTGCAAAAAATACCAACTTTGTTTGTGATTATAATATAAATAGTACGTTGTCGGAAGAGAGGGGCTAC
>CAJDSM010001617.1:0-29549 GCA_903981925.1 Ostrea lurida
AGGAAGCGCTGTACAAAGTTTCAAGTCTATAGATAACCTGTTTAGGAGAAGTGTTTCATTCGATGTTCACAAGCTATATTACACCCTCCACCCTGTTGGATCCACCCATAACTGAAGGAAAATAATTGGATCCTCCTGTCTGAACATATGCACATCTACAAATGGCAAGGAAGCACTGTACAAATTTTCAATTCTTCTGATAAGCGGTTTAGGAAAAGAAGCGCTCGCGAGATTTTGTGTATTTTACACCCTCCACCTTGTTGGATCCACCATAACTTGAAGGAAAATAATTGGATCCTCCTGTCCTGACAATATGCACATCTACAAATGGCAAGGAAGCACTGTACAAATTTCCAAGTCTATCAGATAAGCGGTTTAGGAGGAGAAGCGCTCGCGAGAATTTGTGTATTTACCACCCTCCACCCCTGTTGGATCCACATAACTTGAAGGAAAATATTTGGATCCTCCTGTCCTGACAATATGCACATCAGCAAATGGCAATGAAGCACTGTACAAAGTTTCAAGTCTATCTGATAAGCGGTTTAGGAGGAGAAGCGCTCACGAGATTTTGTGACAGACAGATCGGCCAGATGGACAGATGGCCAGAAAGTACAAAAACATAATGTTCTCCGCCCTGGAAGAGGGGAGACATAATTATAAACACGAACTACTTCCACAACTGACGATTTTTTCATCAGAATTTTTCCCCAAGTGTCGAAAAATTAGAAATTTTTCAAAACTGATATTTTCCCAAAATTCCAAAAGTGTCGAAAAATTAGAGAGTCGAAAAATTAGAAGGATTACGGTACGTACTTCTGCAGCAGCTCTTGGTTTGTTACTTCCGTATCACTCTCAGTATCTCCATCAGAAGAACTGTCACTGCTATGTCGATCTCTTCTGTGGCTCTTTTTCTCTTTCTTATGCTTTTTCTTGTGCTTAGATTTTTTACTCTTTGTCTGAAAATAGGAGGAAATAATGATAAAAAAACACCAACCCCCCATTTTCTTCAATTCTTATGCAAGGTACTTGAGTACTATAACTATGTGCATTTGGAATTAATTAATCATAAATTTGCTCCTAATTGTAGAATTATGATGACTGTATCTAAACTGCCTGTTAAAAAATCTAATTCTGACATACGCAAATACAAAATGGGTATTTTTTTAAAGAAATCTAATTGCATGCAATTATTAAAGAGTGCAAGTAAAAGTGTAGTCACCTTTTATATATTACAATAAGTTGTACCAATGAATACTCACTGTAGCAAAGAAGGAAGGAAAAATCTTCGAAATAATTGGGTATTTAAAGTGGGACTCTTGCATATCTAGTTAGGTGATTTATAACCACTTAGCTATCCAGGTGATATACACAGGATGGTAATATTATGTTACATTAGTGCAATATAACATTCAGATCTGTGTTTTTGTTACAGTAATGTGTAGATGTATATTTACGTGTGTGTGTGTGTGTGTGTGTGTGTGTGTGCGTGCGTGTGTATTACAGTCATGTGTAGATGTATATTTACGTGTGTGCGCGTGCGTTACAGTAATGTGTAGATGTATATTTACCTGTTTTTTGTGACTGTGTCTCCTGCTCTCGCCTTCTCTTTCACTAGACGTGTGTTGATGTCTTTCTTTCGTTCTCTGCCTGTGACTTTCCCTATAACCATCCTTCTCTCTATCCCTGTATTTATCTCTCTCTCTATGTCTCTCCTCTCTATACTTGTGTCTATCTCTTTCTCTGTCCTTTTCCTCACGCCGTCTTTCATCACCCGAGTTTCTGTGTGAAGACGCTACTTTCCTCTTTTCTGATGACGGTCCACACGATCGATCTATTATGGAAAAAAGATGGAAGTAGCAGTTGTATATAGTCATACTTAGGTTAAAAATGCCACAGACTGGTCAAAGTCTGTAGAGGAAGTTCAGCTACGAACTAGAGATTTGCAATATTATAAAAGTCAAACATTTATTTTAAAAAGATTAAAAAAATATTCATATGTAATACTTTTTATCTGCAGTACTATAGGCGAATAACAGTAATTTTTCATGTACACCACTTGTTCATAGAAGATATTTTGACATAAAATTTGTGATGCTTTCTTATATGATTTTATTGTACAGTACAGAGTTATCCTCTCTTCATGTAACTGTATAAACATGATCTTGTTTACACCACAGAATAAACCATGGTTAATTTGAGTCTTACAGAGACAGCCAGTGAAATAATTCTCAATGCAATAATACACAATGTAATAAAGTAGTAATACATGAGAATGCATGCTATGCTTTGACATAAAACAACATGATATTACAACTCAGAGTAAACAGAAATCCAACATATTCAAAACTGCATAGACATACATTTATGTTTACCATTTTACCATGTTTCAACAAAAAAAATATGTCTCTAAATCTTATGAAAGTTTTTCACAAATGAAATTTTTGCATTTATTGGAAATCTGTACCTTTCATGGATGGTGGAAGTTCAGGACCGAATGAATCGTCTTCAGTTTCTCTGCCGGCTGACAGCCTCTTTTCCAATGTTTCTATGGCAACCGGAGCACCAGGTAGAAGGTTTGCCTCGTCTAACAAAGCAAAAAAAATGTTTGAATATTTTCTGTTCACTATTAGTACATTGTATTCAATGTAAAGAGAGTACAGAAAACAATCCATAGTTTCCCTGTGAGGTGTTATATATATAAAAAGTTTGTTTTCTATGACATGACAAAAAATGTCCCAAGTTGTCGAACTTTGAAGCATCAGCTGTCAAAATCATGCTTTCTGTTTTTGTGTTATGATATGATTAAAACAGCATTACAATACATAAAAATCAACACTGACATAATAAATTTCATACATCATGCAAAACTTTTATGGCAATTTTGACATTAGAATTTCTTTTATTTATATATGTAAGACTCCAAAGTGCGATGGTGGCCCCAAAGTGCGATGGTGGCCCCAAAGTGTGATGGTCTGCCCCAAAGTGCGATGGTTTGTTGATGATACGGACGCCAAAGTGCGATGGTCCACATGTTACAAAGTCCGATGGCGTGAGTAACGTTTGTAACGTCACGTTATTATGCACGTCAATCACCGTCTTTCAAAATTCACCAGAAGAATCTAACGTCAGTTTGCCCCGACGAATATTTTTCAAGGATAAATTGAAACAGAGGCCCATGGGCCACATCGCTCACCTGAGTGACCTTGGCCCTGGTCAGCAGTGGTGATTTAGAAAGAATTTTCAAGTTTCCTTAAAACTGACCAGTGGTTCTGGAGAAGAACATTTTATGCAAAACTTTGATCCCCTGTTGTGGCTTGCCCTACCCCAGGAGGTATGATCTGATCAAATTCGATTCTACTCTATATCAGGAAGCTTTAAAGTAAATGATGTCTTTTGGTCTTGAGAAGACAATTCTTAATATATATAACTTTGATCCCCTATTGTGGCCCCACTATACCCCTGGGGGTCATGATTTGAACAAACTTGAATCTCCACTATCTCAGGAAGCTTTCATATAAATTTCAGCTTTCTGGTCCAGTGGTTCTTGAGAAGAAGATTTTTAAAGATTCCCCTATATAATCATACGTAAAACTTTGATCCACTATTGGACCCATCGTACCCCCGGGGTCATGATTTGAACAAATTTAAATCTCCTCTATATCAGGAAGCTCCATATAAAGTTCAGCTTTCCTGGCCCAGTGGTTCTTGAGAAGAAGATTTTTAAAGAATTTTCCTATATAATCATATGTAAAACTTTGATCCCTATTGGGGCCCCATCGTACCCCGGGGTCATGATTTGAACAAATTTAAATCTCCTCTATATCAGGAAGCTTCCATATAAATTCCAGCTTTCCTGGTCAGTGGTTCTTCAGAAGAAGATTTTTAAAGATTTCCCCTTATAACATATGTAAAACTTTGATCCCCTATAGGGGCCCCATCGTACCCGGGGGTCATGATTTGAACAAACTTGAATCTCCTCTATATAGGAAGCTTCCATATAAATTCAGCTTTCCTGGCGAGTGGTTCTTGAGAAGACGATTTTAAAGAGTTTTCCTATATAATCATATGTAAACTTTGATCCCCTATTGGGGCCCCATCGTACCCCGGGGGTCATGAATTTAACAAACTTGAATCTTCTCTATATCAGGAGCTTCATATAAATTTCAGCTTTCCTGGCAAGTGGTTCTTGAGAAGAAGATTTTTAAAGAGTTTTCCTATATATCACATGCCAAACTTTGATCCCCTATTGTGGCCCATCGTACCACCGGGGGTCATGATTTGAACAAACTTGAATCTTTCACTATATCAGGGAACTTTCATATAAATTCAGCTTTCTGGCCCAGTGGTTCTTGAGAAGAAGATTTTTAAATGACACACCTATTTTTGCCTATTTCGTGATTATCTCCCCTTTGATTGGGCCTGGTCCTTCATTTGAACAAACTTGATTCCTCTTTACCAAGGATTAATTTGTACCAAGTTTGGTTGAATTTGGCCTAGCAGTTCCTGAGAAGAAGTCGAAAATGTGAAAAGTTAACAGACAGACAGACGGACAGACAGACGATGGACAAAAGTGATCAGAATAGCTCACTTGAGCCTTCGGCTCAGGTGAGCTAAAAAAGGAGATGAGTGACCAAATCCGAAACTGCGTTGGTTATGAGAGACTTGCGGACTCCCATGCGTTCTCTGATGTACTTTTTATCAGCTTATCGAGCTTTGGCACATGATTAAGGTCCATCGGACTTTGGCGTGTCAGACCATCGCACTTTCGGGCATGATGGAGAACCATCGCACATTGGCGTGTCAGACCATCGGGGTTTGGCGCAGACCATCGCACTTTGGAGTCCCATCACACTTTGGAGTCCTACATATATACATGTACTGCAGAAACAAAGCAGAAGCATTGTATAAAAGTATATAATTCATTGAGGACAATTATCATAAAATTCATTAACATATACTTTCATATATCATTTTCTTCATTTTATAACATATTCAATCATTTAAATGTATTATCTCCTGTCAGTTATTCATTCATACATTGCTAAAGGAAGAATGTGGCAACTTATTGATGGATGATACATGTTCTACCTTAATGGGGCATAAACTGTCCACAGAAGGTTGGTTTAAATGGGCTAATACTGAACAAGTACATTGAAGTTCCCTATAACAATAAAGGGGCATAACTACTGCAAGAGCAATCTAAATGGATCAAAAGTCCAACATGATGTAGAGTGACCCATAAAGAAGTAACATAACAAGCTTCAGTTTGATAATTACCAAAGAAAATAAAACAGAAACAAGAAAACCTTGCCAGATGCTTAAAAATACAGACATCACTTTACCAATACGTTCTGTTCAAAGATGGGCATATAAAATGGCCAGTACTAAACTTATGTGACAGTCATAATACATTCGAATCTCGAACTCAATGAGTCCGAGAAAAAACTTTGAGATATCCATGAATTCGAGATATCAAGGGCAAAAATATGAAGAAAATATGTGCCTGGGACTTCTGAATCACTTCGGCATAGCCATGTTATTCAAGATATCGGTGTGTGAGATACTGAAGTTCATCAGTGTATATTGAAATAATACATTTACTGACTGCATTGGACCTTACCTTTCTCAGATTTCTGAAATAAGTGTGAGAAGATTGACTTTGTAGGAGGTGTTGACGTTCCTGCTGTGGGCTTTGCTGAAGGTGTCGATGTTCCTGCTGTGGGCGTCGCTATCGATGTTCCTCCTGTGGACTTCGCTGAAGGTGTCGATGGTCCTGCTGTGGACTTTGCTGTTGATGGTCCTGCTGTGGGCTGTGTAGATTCTCCTCTCACCCGATCTATACTTTCCACACTACCCTGACTGGGTCTGGACATTTCACTAACTAGTTGGTAATTCTTTGTTTGATTCGTGTCCAAATTTTCTGATTCCTCTTTTTCGATGTCCATTTGCTGCACGGTTTTGTCTTGCTCCTCTTCATCTGACTGCTCGGAGTCAGTGTTTCCAAAAATAGCTTCAAAAAGATCCATGGAAGGTCTGCTTTCTTCCTGCAATTCATTTTAAAAGGAGAATGGTTTTTTTTTTAAAAGCAGTGATTCCTAAAACACAACTAAAACATCTAGTTCTAATGTCTACAGCTAAAAAGTCTCTAAAACCGCAAAACACAACTGGAATTCTACTAAGAAATTAATTTTATTTTTGAATATACTTGAGGGTATAAATTTGTGAGGCTTCACAATGGCATACGTTCGCCGTTCAGGAATAATATGTCCAGAAGTACTGCAGTTCATACCCTCATGTACTTTCATAAATGAAATTCATTTCTCTGTACAATATTTACATTCTACTTTCATTTCTGCCAACCATCAAAATAGACATACTATATATTGTTTGTAGTTCTGTATTCACCTTCGCGATGTTTCCAACTGCAGCACATTCAATAGGAAATGCTTATCATTGCAATTTGCATAGATATCGTAGGATAAAACTTACGAAACGTAGATTTTTTTTTTTTTTACCTCAAATCTATGTTAAGTATGGAACCATAATATCTCTCTATTTTCTTAGATTTAATTGCCCATGAGTTTAAAACCTCAACCAAAAACACAAGATGCATGCATACAATGATTCAAAACACAGAGACCAGAAAAACAAAATTACATCCCCAAGGAAACTAAATATTTCCACACGTTTGGCTATCCCAAAAATCAACAATTTAGAGTTAAAATCATCAAAGACGGTTGATTAAATGAAACGCGTAACCCTCACATACATGTACCATAAAATACAATACACATAGTAATGATTCTAAATCCATTATATAGAAACTTTAAACTCTTGACAACATAGTCCTAGTCTGTTGTTTATACAGACATAGTTCTAGTCTGTTGTGTATACAGGCCTTTACCTCTTTATTTACAGGTTCTGTGGACAAGGTTTGGGGTTTGTCCTCATTCAAAGACGAAAAAATAGACGTGGCTAACTTTGGCTGGGACTTCTTGTTTATTGTGAATGATATGCTCTCTGGTCTATCTGTAAAAAAAAAATAAATACTCTGTCTTAGCACCAAATGCTTGACAAACATTCAAATCACATGAAATTCAAAATGGAAACAATTTCATTAAAAATTAAATTTTGTAGTAAACAAGGCAAGCATAGCATCACCTTGCAACACAAGATTTTTAGGCAATGATCAATAATGGCTTTGACCTTGAAAATCAATAGGGTTCATTTTCTCTCCATGGGCAACATTTGTGGAAGGTTTGATGATCTCCTGATGAATGTTGCATCTCCTACCTTGTTGACAAGATTGATTTTTAGGCAATAGTCAATAGTGACCTTGACCTTTGACCCTTGACAATCAATAGGATTCATCTTCTCTCCATGAGCAACATTTGTGGAAGGTTTGGAGATCCTCTGATGCATGCCCTTGCTTCTATCTTGTTAACAATGTTCCAGACACACCCACACACAGAACCACAGACACACAGCCACGATGCTATATCCCCTCTGCATCAAGTTGCAAGGGGATAAAAAACACTGACAGCAAAGTGTGATACATAAAGAGATACAAGTATATATTTTGTTTCTAAGCTTACAAATATGCTGAATAAGATACAGTATAGAAAGAGTTACCTTGCTTGGCATCCTCTGGTGCAGGAAGAGCTGGGATCTCACTCCTTTCAGGGGTGGATCGCTGTTCTTCTGGTTCGTTGGATGAGAAGTTCAGAAAGTTGTACACCGAGTACTTGTCCCTTTTAACCTTAGGCACCCCAGTAATGGTGGATCTAAACAATTAATTCATCTAATTAATTGTTGTCCCAGTATGGGGATTCTAAACAATTAATTCATCTAATTACTGTTTGTCCCATAATGGTGGGTCTAAACAATTAATTCATCTAATTACTGTTTGTTCCGGTAATGGTGGATCTAAACAATTAATTCATCTAATTATTGTTTGTCCCAGTAATGGTGGATCTAAACAATTAATTCATATTGTTTGTCCCAGTAATGGTGGATCTAAACAATTAATTCATCTAATTACTGTTTGTTCGGTAATGGTGGATCTAAACAATTAATTCATCTATTATTGTTTGTCCCAGTAATGGTGGATCTAAACAATTAATTCATCTAATACTGTTTGTCCCGTAATGGTGGATTCTAAACAATTAATTCATCTAATTATGTGTGTTCCCAGTAATGGTGGATCTAAACAATTAATTCATCTAATTATTGTGTGTCCCAGTAATGGTGGTCTAAACAATTAATTCATCTAATTATTGTGTGTCCCAGTAATGGTGGATCTAAACAATTAATTCATCTAATTATTGTGTGTCCCAGTAATGGTGGATCTAAACAATTAATTCATCTAATTATTGTTTGTCCAGTAATGGTGGATCTAAACAATTAATTCATCTAATTATTGTGTGTCCCAGTAATGGTGGATCTAAACAATTAATTCATCTAATTATGTTTGTTCCAGTAATGGTGGATCTAAACAATTAATTCATCTAATTACTGTTGGCCCAGTAATGGTGGATCTAAACAATTAATTCATCTAATTACTGTTGTCCCAGTAATGGTGGATCTAAACAATTAATTCATCTAATTTTGTGTGTCCCAGTAATGGTGGACTAAACAATTAATTCATCTAATTATTGTTTGTCCCAGTAATGGTGGACTAAACAATTAATTCATCTATTATTGTGTGTCCCAGTAATGGTGGATCTAAACAATTAATTCATCTAATTATTTGTTTGTCCCAGTAATGGTGGATCTAAACAATTAATTCATCTAATTATTGTTGTCCCAGTAATGGTGGATCTAAACAATTAATTCATCTAATTACTGTTTGTCCCAGTAATGGTGGATAAACAATTAATTCATCTAATTATTGTTTGTCCCAGTAAATGGTGGATCTAAACAATTAATTCATCTAATTATTGTTTGTCCCAGTAATGGTGGATCTAAACAATTAATTCATCTAATTATATTGTGTGTCCCAGTAATGGTGGATCTAAACAATTAATTCATCTAATTATTGTGTGTCCAGTAATGGTGGATCTAAACAATTAATTCATCTAATTATTGTGTTTGTCCCAGTATGGTGGATCTAACAATTAATTCATCTATTACTTCATTTAAAGTTACTGTACATTCAAGTGATTATCCAAACAAATAACCTGCTTAATTACTGTTCACCACTGTGATGGTAAACCTACACATATAATTTATATAATTATAGGTTATAGACTTTGTATGGGAAAATATGACGACCGAGTTTTTTGGCGCGTACACGGACCGAGCTTGCGAGGTCCGTTTGCGACAAAAAACGAGGACGTCATATTTTTCCATACAAAAGTCTATAACCTTTTTATTATATACTTTCAATTTCATTTAGAAACTAACCAAATTTTTATTTTTAACACTTTTTTCAATAGTTTTACAGACTAAGAACTGAAAAAACACGAAAAAATTTGAAACTTAGTTTGTTGACGTTTTAACAGTAACGTCAAGAAACGTGCTCTAATATGACGTCACAATCAATTTTCCAATTTTGTTCAATTATGACGTCAGCTTGCGGGCCGAAAAGTTTCCGGGCATATATCGTATATATTGGCCCGCAAACTTCTGAAGGAAAAAGAGGAGATGAAATTGAAACATATATGCATTACTGTAATTCATATAATTATTGTACAGAATAGGTAAGGATCTGAGATGTTCAACCATCAGTAATTTATAATTTAAGCACTACTACAAAGAGATACTGTGGAATCGTCATTGTTCGTGGGGGACCAATGTTCATGGATTTTATGGGTCACCCTTACCCACGAATTTACATCCCCACAAACATGTTTCATTTTCCTTTAAATTTTAATAAATATTATGCCGTTCGCATTATTTATCAATTACCCACAAACTTACGTCCCCACAAACCAGCAAAAATTTGGTTACCCACGAACATTGTCCCCCACGAATTAAAATGATTCCACAGTAATCAACACACCCTGGGTAGGGATCTGGGATGTTAAAACGTTTGCAGACCAGTCGATCAGGATGCCATTCATAAGTATCATGAGTCAGGGGTCCAAACATCTTCATCTTAGCAGCACTGTGCCGATCATTCTTATCTCCCTTCTATACAAAAGAAAACATTCATAAAACACGTATCATGTAAATGAATCAGCGACATTCTGTGAAATCCATGTCCTACAGCATCAATGATGCAGATGTCCACTTACACAACTGTACATTACAAGGGACACAACTCCAGAGCGTCCCCTTACACGACTGTACATTACAAGGGACACAACTCCAGTCCCCGTACACGTCTGTACATTACAAGGGACACAACTCCAGTCCCCGTACACGTCTGTACATTACAAGGGACACAACTCCAGTCCCCGTACACGTCTGTACATTACAAGGGACACAACTCCAGTCCCCGTACACGTCTGTACATTACAAGGGACACAACTCCAGTCCCCGTACACGTCTGTACATTACAAGGGACACAAC
Source organism: Ostrea lurida (assembly GCA_903981925.1). Lineage (NCBI taxonomy): Eukaryota > Metazoa > Mollusca > Bivalvia > Ostreida > Ostreidae > Ostrea > Ostrea lurida. Next base: position 10,516 of record CAJDSM010001617.1, read on the forward strand.
TCCAGTCCCCGTACACGTCTGTACATTACAAGGGACACAACTCCAGTCCCCGTACACGTCTGTACATTACAAGGGACACAACTCCAGTCCCCGTACACGTCTGTACATTACAAGGGACACAACTCCAGTCCCCGTACACGTCTGTACATTACAAGGGACACAACTCCAGTCCCCGTACACGTCTGTACATTACAAGGGACACAACTCCAGTCCCCGTACACGTCTGTACATTACAAGGGACACAACTCCAGTCCCCGTACACGTCTGTACATTACAAGGGACACAACTCCAGTCCCCGTACACGTCTGTACATTACAAGGGACACAACTCCAGAATGGTAAAACTGGCAAATTTCAGGACGAGACATTCATTACTCCCAACCGAAGGGACATTAGTCGAATTTGTACTTGATCTGTGTTAAGTAATCCCTAATAAATCTTCTAAATTTCAACTGATTTGGTTAAAACTTGGTTGAGTTACTTTACAGAAACCAACTGTCAATGCCACACCAACTTCCCATTCTTCACCAATAAACTAATAACTTTTTTATCTCCATTTGAGAGACTTGAACTAAATATCCGCAAGGCTAGCATTACTGTAAAGCATTTTGTTTTTATAAAGCAGTTGCAAAATTCAATTTAGATGTACAAAATTCACCATTTTATTAAAAAGAGTTACCTCCTCTTTTGCAGGCATCTCCACGTGATCATCGTCATGGTACTTGGCTCTAGTGAAGCGTGACGCCATCATGCTGGTCATCGGTTTGTAGAACTTAGCGGCTTTATCAAACTCCTCTTTTTCTCTTTCCTGCTCCCATTCTGTCATGTGTCCCTCTGCTGCCTTCTCATAGGCATCTATCAAAGATTGAATTTTTTTGTTATTTCCATACGAAGAGTTACATGAAATAAACAAGACAAAGCAAATGTAGTGTCCCCTCACAACACAACATTTTTGGCAACAGTCAAGAGTGATCTTGATCTTTGAGCCTTGACTTTGAAAATGAATAGGGTTCATTATCTCTCTATGGACAACATTTGTGGAAGGTTTGATGATCCTCAGATGAATGTTGTTTCTTCTATCTTGTTCACAATATTTCTAAGCAATAGTGAATAGTGACCTTCACCTTTGACCTTGAAAATTAACAGGATTCATACTCTCTCCATTGTCAACATTTGTGGAAAGTTTGATGATCCTCTGATGGATGCCTTTGCATCTATCTTGTTCACAAGGTTACGGACACACACAAACACACTGCCACATGGACGCGATGCTATATCCCCCCTGCAACAAGGTGCAAGGGGATAAAAAGGAATGATAAGAATGTTGCTAAGGAATAAAATAAAGATAAAAACTACTTATAAATTCACCACATTCCAGTCCTCACAAGATTATAACACATTTACAGGTCACCCCTATTGATCGTGGCCTATAAATAACACATACCATACTTTATTTGTCCCTTACTGATTCAGAACCTTCTCATGTCAAACTTCCTGATGTTGACTACTGCATATCACAGACCACTTGAATTTTTATCAGTATCATATTTATCTGGCGGGTTTCATATACCATGCCCTCACCCATAGGTCCGGTTTAGACCGTTGCCTTGTTCTTGCATCTATGGATCTCACTTCCTGTTTTAACTGAACTGCATCTGGATCAAACATTTTTGAGTTCATATAAATAAACAATTTTTCATTAACACTTTTCCGCGGAAACTGTTATTATCTGATACTTTAACCCCAACAGGCGCAGTTCGATATTTTTATTTAAAAACTATTCAGGGTATTAATCACTTCAAGTTCTAGGGAATTTCCATACCACGCTTGGTGAATTCATATTTTTTTCCTCCAGTCCAAAACAACCCCTTAACTGCTACCCGTAGTTAAATAATATTTTTGAGGTTTTTTAAATTCTGTTGCGAATTTTATTCTTAAAGTATGAAATAGATATTTTTTTCGGCACACTTTTTACTCTTGCCAACTGTATATTCAACAAGCACTGATATGAAGAGCAAAAGTTGAATAATTCTTTTAAGGCCAGAAAGCTTTCATTCATACCTAGCAGCGGGGAGTTTACATCACAGTGAGAAGAAGTAGCTCACAGAAAATGCTTTGAAAGGGGAAAAAGAGAGTTTACAACTCTAATGGCGTATACACAGAATCTTTTGTCTTTGGGTTTGTTTTTGTCTTTTTCTTCCGATTTTTTTATGTAATTTTTGTCAAAAAGTAAGAGATGATTTAAGGTCCAATTTCAGTAACTCTCAGGAGGACTAGGGCACGAGTTTTTTTTTTTCTTCTTTCTCATGAAAACGACCAGAAAAAAATTTTTGATTTTTATTCAAACATTTTAATTTAAACAATTCCAGCAAAAAAAAAAAAAATTGTTTTTAAATATAAAAAAATAAAAAAACTTCCCCCAGTATGTACCATAGGCAGACAGTCAGAAATGATAATACACTACCCCCTGTCAGTCAACTGATTTGTGCAAACATTGGCAACTTCACACTTCGTCAAACGTTCATAAACAGTCAGAAATTCCTGGAATCTTTTTTAGCTCACCTGAACCGAAGTTCAAGGACTATTCTGGAGCGCTTTGTCCGTCGAGTCCGTCTCGGTCCGTCTGTCCCGTTCCGTCTGTCCTGTCCCTCCGATCTGTCTAGTTAACTTTACATTTTCGATTCTCTCAAAGAACCGCTGGGCCAAATTCAACCCCAAACTTGGCACAAATCATCCTTGGGTGAAGGGGATTCAAGTTTGTCAAATAAGGCCAGGCCCTTATCAAGGGGAGGATAATCAGGAAATGCAAAAAAAAAAAAAAAAAAAAAAAAAAAAAAAACTGTACAGTACAAAAAGATAACGACAACTCCAGGGCAGGGGAATGTCCCGGCTTATTGCACGAGACTGTAACGATTAAAAGGGACACAACTCCAGTTCACTACACGACTGTTGCATTTACAGGACACAACTTCCAGTTCCGCGCGTGTTCATTTATCTTAACAAGAAAATGTATCTTACTTCCCTATCCTCAACAAAGAAAGGCCAACAAACTCCCCAGTTTGAGAACTTGAGGGGATCGACACTATAAGCGACTGAACAAAACTTTTGTTATTTTAACTATGTATAAGCAACGGTTGGACCACCTGAAACTCCTCAGTCCCTTATACAGTGGAATTCACGAGGTCTGTAAATCTTGTTGATTTTTACAATCAGGGAGACAACATCACTTCCTGAGGACCCCCTGCCCCTTACATGGAGCGTGGGTACGAATTACGAAGGGGAACAACTCAGAAGTGGATACGATTCCACTTTTACACGATCTGTACAATTATGGAAAAGGGACACCAACTCCAGTTCACTACCGGACCACACCAATTATGGTAGACACTGTGAGCAAGGGACACAACCTCCAGGCCCCACACGACTGATACAAGTTACAAGGACACAACCCAGAATGGTCCACTTACCACGACTACATGTACAGAGAGGACACAAAACTTCGGACAGATGGCCACTACAACGACTGCTACATTACAAGGGGACACAACTCCAGTTCACTTACACGACTGTGCATTACAAGGACACAAACCCAGCTCCACGTTACTACGACTGACTTAACAAGGGACAAAAACTCCAGAAATGGGATAGACTGGGCAAATTTCAGGACGAGACATCATTTACTTCCCAACCGAAGAGGGACATTAGTCGAATTTGTACTTGATCGTGTGTTTAAGTAATCCCTAAATAAAATCGGGGTCTAAATTTCAACGTGATTTGGTTAAAACTATGGTTGAGTACTTACAAAGTAGCCAACTGTCCAATGCCACACCAACTTTCCCATTCTCCACCAAATAAACTAATAACCTTTTTTATCTCCATTTGAAGAAACTTGCAACTAAATATCCGCAAAGCTAAGCATTACTGTGAAAGCATTTTGTTTTTTATAAAAGGCAGTTGCAAAATCAAATTTAGGATGTACAAAATTCACCATTTTATTAAAAAGAGTTACCTCCTCTTTGCAAGGCATCTCCACAGTAATCCCATCGTCAGGGTACTTGGGTCTCCATATGTGAAAGCGTAGGACGCCCTCATGTGGTCATGGCGGTGGATGTAGAACGTATTAGCCGGCTTTATCAAATCCTCTTTTTGTCTCTTTCCTGCTCCCATTCTTTCATGTATTGTCCCTCTGCTGCCTTCTCATAGGCATCTATCAAAGATGAATTTTTGTTATTTCCATACGAAAGATTTACATGAAATAAACAAGACAAAGCAAAATGATAGTGTCCCCTACCACAACACAACAGTTTTGGGCAACAGGACTTTACGAGAGTGATCTTGATAGCGTTTAGCCTTGACTTAGAACAATAGGAATGGATATTATAAGGAGAATTAGGGATTAATTCTTATATTATCTATAAATACTCTTTTCTTACTCGACAAATGAAACATTTACCAACTTGTGGGTGCTCTAGGAAGAAAGCTTGGGTTAGTGATCCTCAGATGAAAATGGTTTTATGTTTTCTATGATGCATATGCGAATAGTGCTTTCTACAATATCTAAGCCATAGATAGTGAAGTTATAGTGGTAGACGTAGACAGCATCTCGTGAGAATGGATCTTACGCTTCAATCTTGACCTTGAATGAACCCCACCGGAAGCAGGGATTCATACTCTGCATTCCAATTGTGTCAAAAGAATAATTGTGAGCAGAATGGAGAAGTTGTGATGACTCTCTGGGACTGGAGCCTTTGCCGTCTAAGCTCCATATGTATCACAAGGTGTGTGGGATCAAAGTACGTGATGCAACCCACACAATACACAGCGAGACATTATTGCATCTACAGGGGGAAAATCTGTGTAAAAAATAACATCAATTCTGCAAGAACCCACTGGGACCAGGAAATAAGCTGATGAAAAAATGGTTAGGGTTGTATGAGAAGAACTGTCGGAACTGACGACAATGGAAAAAGTGATTGGCAAGTGTTTGTTCAAATATTGGAGCCCCTGACCGAATCAGGTAAACAGGGAGAATTTTGACTGACAAATATGGGCAAGACCACCCGAATGCGGGGAATTCAAAAGTTTTAAATTAGGATTATATAGGGAAAATCGCTTGTCTTTAAAAAATCTAATCTCTTGGCGTCAAACAGCATGGAAACCATCGCTTAGTAGTGCCCACACCGCCTCTGCAACAACATGAACAAGAGTGAAGTGAGATTTATATGAAAGTTCCATTTGCGCTATATTGGAGATTTTCAAGTTTTGTTCAAATCAATGACCTGCTTGATCTATGGCGTCGGTAGAATTGCGGGATGAAGAGGGCGATATAAGAACACCAATAGGAGGATGATCAAGAGTAGTTGATTACAAATAAGACATGAGTATGCTATATGAGGGAATTGAGTAGAAAAAGGACATAAAAGAACACACATTTAGATAAGAAAATCATCTGTCACAGCAATCCACAATGCGTGCTATCTGTAAGAAAAGCTCTGGGAAAAATAAATAGAAAGAATTCCTCTAAATTTCCATATTAATGAAAGCCTTCCGCTAGATATAGTGAAATTCAAGTTTGTTACCTAAATCCACTCAACATTTCCTCACGTTTTGATAGGGATGGTGATTAATCGATTCTCGAGCTCCAAGTATTATACAGGGGAGTCTATCCCAACCTACTATGTATTTTCTGTTATTCGTGAGTGTGAATAGGCACAAAATCGTTTAAAAATCTTCTTTTGCTAAGAAACCGCTTAAAATAAACATGGCGCCAAGAAAATAAACGCTACATGCGTCCTGATCATCCCTTTATGTTGGAAAATTATAAAGAGTTTGTTCAAAATGTGGGGGTAAATGACCTCCAGGACCGTTGTAATGGTTAGGTAAGCACGGCCAACAATAATATACGAGGTCATACCCTAATCAATATTTTAGCATTACACAATATCCAATGGATATATAGGGCGAGCAATTTCTTTTTTAAATCCCAGAAAATCTTCTCAATTTGAACCAGTATAGACGCGAGCGAGTATTAACAGTTCTCTACCTCCTATGAAAACTCGGCTGATTGTGAGTAGGATTTACTAGTTTGCTCTTGAGAGATAAAATTGCCCCCCTCCCACCCCCACACCCATTATCCATAGGGTGATTCGAGGTCGGTTTGATGGTGACCCTCAAAATTTTGAACACACAAGGTGGTAGGGATCTACAAGTTATATAACAACCTACCTAACTCACCACTGTCAAACTTGCTGTAGTGGAGTCTAAACTTCCCTAGACAATGTCAGCGGCTCCAAACCAATGGTGTGTTTCAGGTGAGCGATGTTAAGCTCCAATCAGCAGGTCTCTCTTATGCGAGTGTTTTCTATCTTACACTTGAGTTTTTTTTGATTCTTTAATTAGAAAAAGACTACAATGTTACCTAACACATGAAGATGAACATCTGAACTTTCTTTATAAAAATGGACAAAATTGTGATTCTCAAAATTCTATTTTAGTCTGGATATCTAAACAGATAGTTGAATGCCAAATTTCTTTTTTGATTTTCCCTTCTTTTAAAGCCATGAGACAGTGCCTATTGACCAATGAAGACCGAACTCTTACAATGTTTTTCTTATTCTTTCCCTCTTTTCTTGTTGGACGGAGCCTGATATGGGGTCTTTTGGGAGGAAAATAATATGTCAAGCTTTCCAGGTTTTGTTGGGGAAATTACACCAGATACAAAAACTCTGCATTACTTTTTTTTGGTTGAATATGTACCTATACATTAACGCTTCTTCTGATAATATCATTCTCTTTTCACCTCTCCTGAGCTTGGTGTTGATTATCATTAGTTGCTTATCTTCTTTTTATTCATGATAGGTATTAAAAAGGGCTATGAATGGCGGCTGATATTTTTCGGTGGGTTGCTTTGCGTGACATTACAGCCGTCGTTCCTTTCACGACGTGTGTTGTTCAAATGCCTGTGAGGCGGTTTAGGTAGGCTAGCTTAGGTATGCTGTGGCTTGTGACGCGACAGAGACGGGCTCCTGAAGATGAGAGAGCGTGTAAGGTGTCAGTTGGGGGAAAATCGCAAGGAGGGAAAAAACGGCAAACCCGGTCAAAGTTAAGTGTGTCAACTAGCCTGCTCTATAACGAGGGCTAGTGCCCTTCACCCACCCCTGGAGTCCTCGTTGCTCGCGTAGTGTCAATTAGAGTTCTGCTTCTTGGTAACTATACGGAGCCGTGCACTGAACAGAGTGGGGAGGATCAGCCGGTTTCACACAGCTCCAGGTCGCTCTGCCGCATGTAGTTGCTACTGCTCAGTGTATATAAACGAGCTAAAACCAGTCAAAGTTTAAGTGGTCAATACTGCTCTATAAACAGCCTGAGTAAGGACCAGTCAAATCTATCAGAGTTGGTGGTTCTGTTAATACTGTGTCTTACACAGCTACACCACTGTCGCCTAAAAACGCAGTTTCAATTAGTTAAAGTGTCAGTTAGCTAGGCTCCATGGTACTGAGCGGGACAAAAGCGAAACGAGCAGTGATTCTTAGATAACACGAGGCTTTAGAAAATAGAAGTTCCCTCTGAGAATTTGGGCTACAAAAAGTTTCAAGTGCTACCAACACACCAGCGGATGGTCTTCTTTGTCTAGGGGGTGTCTGGATCACCCTCAAACTTAAACTTGTTGCGGTGTTTCAGAGATCTCTGATGTGTGGATTGTTGCTGTTTGATCTCTAAGTGTGGTAACGAACTATAGATAGCCGAGTTCAATTTGGGACCAGCTTTGAAAATTCGAATATGGCATCATCATCGTTAATTGATACCAAGGCAGGTAAACGGTTCCAAAGTTTAGTAAGTCTTCTATTACTGTTATGCTCGCTGTTTCTACTCTTTCTTTAGGTCGTTTTGTTTGGAATGAGGAGATTACAACAGAACTAAAAACCAACGACTCTGAAATAATAAATACAATAAACTCAAAGTCAATAAGAATTTATAGAGATAAAACCAATAAATTAATAAAAAAGATTTTTAAAAATCACTCATAATGGTGAGTATCTTACAAATTAATAACTGTGAAAACACGTGACTTAAAATATATATATTGCCATGTCTAATTATGCCCTAGTTTTTTAGTGTCTAAAATACGTGCGCTTCCCTTTATTTATAAATATCATTGTGGGTTCTAATCAAACACTAAGTCTTCAAAAAAGTTAGTGTGTCATATCTATTGCTCTTAATAAACAAGAATTTACCTCATAACTCAATCAGACAAAACAAGTGTAATAGGTAGAAACATACCACAATGCTCATATAATCAGCTCTACCAACTAAAAACCAGGTCAATGGGTTAGTGGTCTAGATGCTTGATCTTGGCTCTTTCATGAGTAAAGACAGCATAAAACCGAATGTCTAAAGTCCTGCCTTGATGAGACAGGTCATCTAGTATCTCTTGATTCTCGCTCTCATCCTCTACCGTCACGTCCCTACCGCTCCTGTTTTTGGTTGATGTCGGCTCTTTATGAGAGATAGCTGATCACTAGTGATCTCATCGTCTTACTGAACTTATTGTAAACCGTGCGATCATTGGTGTTTGAGCTGTTAAGATTAGCCCATAGGCGAAGAGTAATTGACCAACTAAACTTTGCCAGAGAGTAGTGAACCTGCAGGGATATCTTCCGGGGGGCACTGGAAATGTTATAGCGTGGTTTATAAGAGCGGCTAGGTTTCTTCCAGCTGACCTAAGGTTGAAACACCTCACTCTTCCTGAAGCAAGATTTCCAGGTTACGTTTCTAGCTCCCACTGTGGTTATAGAGCTCGTAAGCAACATTTAAACCCCAGTATTGACACCTAAATCAATTGTGGGACATGTGAGTTACATACAGCATATTACACAATAGCAAACAATGTTTCAAAATTCTTTGTTGAGATTATTTGTACACAACCTAAACTTTATGTGATATTCTCAGGGATTTAATCTTTGTTTACAAGTTTGACAACTTGTTCTACCAATGTTTACACTCTACAAGTTATGAATTGACACTATATACTTCAAATTTCTTTGACTGCGCGCGCATCCACGATTAGTATTTATAGACACAGTTCTAACCCCTATATGATAGATGACTACGTAACCAGTAGAATGCGAACGTGCCCGAAACTATGAATTGGATTAATGACTTGTTGCAGTTTGATAGCTACCTTCTAAAGTTCCATCAGATGCAGGTTGTAACTTTGAGGCGATATAGACTCAGGTTCTATAAGTAAAAACTGAGTATATGAATTAGGGACATGGGAATTATGACACATGATTAGTTGTGTGACTGATCTTCACTACATACTTTGCACTCTGCAGGATACTTAGCTGTATTTATTCCATTAGGGTATTTGAAAGGACTATACATGTCTAGTATGATCTGAACACTAACTCTGAACTGGTTGAGCTGATACACAGATATTGACACTAACATGTTGACTGGTTTCAGCTGTTGTATAGTACCGACGGATCGCATTTTAGTCGTACCCCTTGAACCAACATAAACTAGTTTGAGCTGTGATAATAGTCCATATGATGGGCAAATTTTAAAAACGATTAATAGGAGCCAGTACTGGATTCACTTAACTACTTGACGGTGAGGGCATGAGTTAGCCGCCGCGTCTAAATAAATAATAGAGCAGTTGTTGTCATTACCTCACAAGTAACTTCTTGAACAGATTAGAGGAAGTTGAATATGTAGACCGGGTTTACTTACACCAAGTATGAGAGCTCCTAAATGACCAACTAGGACATTTGACGGGCTATTTTGGTGTAGCCGGTGTTTCTTTGAGATTTTCCCACCACAGACAGAAATCCCCTGAAAGGTCTTCATCTATGCGAAGCATCGCCTCCAGCATCGACTTCTCTTGCGTCGAAAACTCGGGTTCAGGCCTGTATTCGTGGTTTTTAAGACGAGGAAAGACTAACCGGAGAAAAGATAAAACTTCCGAGCGAGCGCCCCCAAGTTTTTTTTTGTCCCGGACCTTTATCTGTAATAAAATTGATAATAAAACCACCCCGCACGATGTGTTTAACAACAAATTTGAATAGATACAATATATAGTACCCTTTATTTCCACTACTTGCCATTTAATTAAAACAAATTAGGGAATGAGAACACGCTCTATAACAAATAGTATATCGTATGTAATTTTACTTAAAGCCTGACATGAGATAGTTGCTTTATCAAATCAAGGAACACCCCCTTGACATAATTATTTCCAAAACCGAATTACCAAACGGCCAAGTAAAGAAGAGAAAAAAGTAATAAAGACGCTTGTTCCATCATAATGGCCCCTGACTCCACCTTGTTTAAACAAAACGATGCTGCATACTCTTAACACAATTAGTTTAAGTGATCACTTCATAACTTTAATAAGAATTTTCAAAATGCGAAATTTGCGCTTATAAAGTGAGTCGTTTTCTTAAGGTTAAAAAAAAAAAAACAATTTAAAAAAGACAAGGAGCCCAGGGGCCAGCAATCGCTTCCACCTGAAACATCTGCTTCACTAAGAAAGAGCAGTTGTGAGCAAACTTTAATCCAGTCTATTGTAGCCCCACCCCAAACCCTTGGAAATAGGAGCGGGACGGACCGGACAGGCAACGGGGGGGCAGATCACGCAACAAACGTTACCACCCTCGCTATCTTACACTCCACTTTGCAAGAGTGTGAAATCTATATAAAACCATTCGCATCGGAAGGGGGAGGGGCAGAGTTATCTAAAATTCAAGGGACTTACACCATCTTACTCCAAATACATAGCCGGAAGATGAGATCCTTTTCAGGGGTAAATATGCCTTACCCTACACCTATGATCCCAAGAGATACTGGTTCATGGGGGATGAAGAAGGATTTGCGTACAGAAGTAATAAATGGTTCAAGAATCTTCTCATACTATATTCACTTCCAGTTGATATTCTTGCATGTAAAAGAGTTTGATCCCTTATTGTGGGCCCCACATGTAGCCTGCGTTGTTTTAGAACGGTCATAAAATTTGAAACGAAACGTTTTACTATCCTGTCTTTCGGAAATAACTCGTATTAACATTATATAGTGTCAGAGAAGCTTATTTTTCTGCCCAGCGGTGGTTATCTTAAAGAAGGAACCGATTTAATTTAAGAGATACGTATTCCACCTATATAGGATCATCATAAAAAAACCTATGTTAGATACACCTCAGTTGGGCCCAAATATCCCGCACGTGTAAACCCCCGGGGATTATGATTTGATAATTACAGAGAGACTTGAAATTTCTCCACACCACGTATTATCACGCGTGGTAAAGGCCTTTCATAATAAACAAGTTTCAGCTTTTTCTAGCCCATGAGTAGGTAAATCAGCTGGACATCAAAGCAAAAAATGAGGTTCTGATTAAAAGACGATGGCTTTCCCCTTTATAATACCACCCGCGGCTATGTGTTAAAACTTTTGAACGCCGACTATTGGAAGATGTCAGAGGTCCCATTCGTACCCCTACGTGTAGAGCGACGTCATGTAATAATTCGAAACAAGACTTGAAATCTCGCACTCATATCCAGGAAGACTTTGGTCAAGTTGAATAAATTGTCATGCTAGTCGATAGGCCCAGTCTGAGAATTCTTGAGAATGAAAGATTTTAAAAGTGATTAATATAATACCTTCATAGATATAATTTCCTATTTAAAAAACGTTATATTTAGACAACAATCCCCCACTGAAAACCTTGAACTAGGTGCTCCTCTATCTCTATAGAATCCCAGGCAAACGAGGATGTATTGGGGTTAAGGATATCGTCGTGGTTAGTTCAATCAAGGTCTGGAAGACAAGTACTCTGAATATGTGCAAGTCCTACCCATTTATATCAGGTAGCCCACTCGCATGTTGCATTATTAATTAATATAATCAGCTTTTCGGGGATGGACCCGACATGCCGCTTCTTGAAGACAACCGAAGAAAATTTCTAGATTTTTATAGAAGATTTTCTACCCAAATGTATACCATATAAATGACCCTTGTCAATAGAAAAAGGCATGTAAAAAATCTACTTTATGGACAAATATCCAGCCTATATGGGGCCCTGCGTAGGCGCCATTACGTTACACACGCCTATGTCTCTTGGGGGTCTAAATGATGCGTTCCAGAGAATCATAAGCTTGATTTGAATTCATCCAACGGTATATCAGGAAAACTAGTTTTTACATAAATCATATTTTCACGCTATTTTTCGGCCCAGTACCCGGTACTTAGCAGAAGAAGAATTATGTTTAAAAGATTTTATCCTGCTTTATATAATCCTATCGTAAACTCATCTCGTAATTCCTACCTCGCTTGATCGGCCCACATTCGTGTAATAGTCCCCTGGATGAGGTCAGAGTTGGCATTTGAACACAGCGATCTGTGTATATTCTCTACTGCAACTCTGAATGTATGTCAAGCCCAGGCCCAAAATATCACTAATAAATATTTTCAGCTGTTTCTAGCCAAGATGTTTCTTAAGGACAGAAGGATTTTTTAAATTACTAGTACACCTACTGACTCACTCTTTTTAATTTTATTTTGGGTGCAAATTTTTCGTTGAAATCTAATTGCTCCCCCTTCTTCTTAGATAAGTGCTCAGCTGGAACACTTTCATTGAATCAAAACCATTGTAATCCCCCTTTCACCCCGGAGATGACTACATTTGTTTTCCCGTGCATCAGTCACCGTTTGGCGCGCTCTGGGTTAAGCATTTTACAGGGTGGACAAGAATTTGGGTCCACCCCCAGTCAATGGGTGACCCATGTCGGTTTCGTCTGAGGCAAAGTCGAGTATAAGTGTCAACGACATTTTACCCAAAGAATTTGTGAAAAGTTAATCAGAACACGTTAGCCGGAACGGACTGCAAGGACGGGTCATGTCTATAGTTAGACATGTGATCTGTGCGGTAATGTCTAGTCGATCTCGTTTTCGTTTGTATCCAAGACATACGCTCTGGCGACAGTTAACCCAAAACTCCACAATGGGCCGTATTATCTCCACTCTATTCGCCTCTACCTCTCCTACAGGTATTATCCTCGTTTCTGGTTAATCGTGCCAGAGTACAGCGAGAGAATGGCAGTTGGAGACGAGTTTGAAAGCGAGCTCGTTATGCGACAGAATAGTTAGCACCCTGTGAAAACCTCGTTTCGGGTTCAGGTAGAGCTAAAAATACAAGATCTACAAGGAATTTCTGACTTGTTTATGATTACCTGGTTTTGACGAGATTTTTGAGAGGTTGCAACCAAACTATGTTTTTACCGCACGAAAATAATCAGGTTGCACTGTACAGGCCATCCAGGGTAACATTACAACTTACCAGTCAGTTTAGCATTACCATGGAACGAAATCGATTCAACGGGTAAGCGTAGTTAATATTTTTATAACGCTCTCACTTAGCGTAAACCATGTGGCATCATGTCCTTTACAAACTGGCGGAAGTTGTTTTTATATATCAGACCTATACTATTTTATTGTATGTATCTCTTATATCTTATGGCATACGTGGGAGAATTGTTTTTACATTAAAATGTTTACCTTGAATTTAAAACAAAAAGAAGAACCAATTTTCACGACTGGGTGGGGTCTGGACTGCCCAGTGGCAGGGGGAAACAAACGAGATTGCTGATGAGTAGAGTGAGGAAAAAATGACGATTGTATTTAACTCTCACAGCTAAAGTAAACAAAAAAAGCCCATACCTTCCTCACTTATTCTAAGCATATATATATGTTTGTATTGACTAGAGCCAATTACAGCTAATAAAAATTCGGTAAGTATAAATAAAGCAGGCCACACTAAAGATTTTACGAATTTTGCACTATCCTGCCAATGTGAGGCCCAAAATACCAACGGTCCTGTTTTCTCAAAAATGAATTCTTGTAGAAAGCTGATCTTGTAACACGTCCACTGAGGACAGATATGCTACTCGCCTAACATGTGCGCGCATGCGTCGTAGAAAAGGATTAGAGAAATTAGCTGTCTTCGCCTTTGAAGTAAATTAGTCCACACATCTATCTTCTCATTCAAATTGCTGTCCTTAATGTTAAATATAACCTAGATTGCAGTACCTGAAAGAGTGTTCGAGCATGCCTTCCCAGGATGAACATTAACAATACATCTATAGTTCAACATTTGTTATACAAATGATAGTGGGAATTGTGGAAAATAGCACATCATTCAACCCAATATAAACTTTCAACCACATGAGAAGATTATGTTACTACGACGAGCTCAGTTGACTATACTTTTATCTACGTGAGCACGCGAGAAAATTCTTGAACTCTGACGAAGTGTCAAAAACATATAGCGCATTCTGCGTTAGAGTGGTTTTAAATTCCCATGAAGCGAGTGATAGAATAATGTTGTAATTCCAGATTGTTATTTCTATTTACCTCTCAAAATTAGATTGCGCAAGATCCAAGATTTCTACGTGCATGGCCACCTGGGTTTATATCACTCCTAAGGCTACTAGATCTTCTCGAAAGAATTATTAAAAAGTGTTTATGCGTATCTTAAGCCTATCGATGTTCACCATTATTTTCTCTATTCATTAAGCGGGCGATATAGACTCACACAATCAAAGCGTTGGAGTTGGAGCTACGGCAAGTTCTGGCCAACGTAATAACTATGGACGGTATGGGATTTGCAGTATTGCTCTAACACGATTACCCTCTGAAACTCCCGGGACACCACATGTATCATCTATTGGCTGTTTAATCCAAAACATAACATAGATACCGCCAAGATAATTTACAAGGTGACATAACACAAAAATGGTCACACTGGGTGTCGCTACGTGAAAATAATGCTATTGTCATTCAACAGTGAAGTGTCTGATCTTGTGACAAATCTGGAGACAATACAGTTGGTACTCATCTACTGGTTAATAAATTCTCTTTAGGTGCACAAAGCTGGGATGAATAGGGCACTCAGTGTGAGATGCGGAACCCTAGATTGAAGAGGTGATTGTAGGGAGTGAATATCACTTCTATTAGCGACCTGTACATTACTGTGCAATGTCCGCTTGTTGTTAGCATTACTATCGCAATCTAGTTTTGGTTAAAGAGAAACCAGATCAACAAATGCGGATCGCGAAAGATTAATATACATTAGTTTTGATAGACACACGGCTCCATGGGCTACGTTAAGGGGGCAGTATTTCTATATTCGTTAGCAGGTGGATGCCAAACGAAGAGCAGGGTTGGTTACCTTAAAACTTTAGTGAAATTATTTTTATTCCGCCATCGTCGGTGCCTTTTCAGATACTAATCTCAGCCAGCCAATAAGGCAGAGAGACATGGGTACTTATAAGTTACTTATTTATAACAATGTTATAAGAGCGGCAGGGGGGATCGCCACTGTACCGGAGTCTACTATTTTTTCTAAAATACCAACCTCAGTATGACGAGCGAGTGGGGAGTTTGAGAATATAGATGAGAGATTAAGATATCTCTCGCGATTCGTAAGATATTGCCATGTTATATCAAATACTAACGAGAAGAGAAAAATTCCTGGACTGATCTGTGACAGTATTGTTTAATTCTTATCTCTCACAAGATCTCTGGTGACTGCCAGTTAACGATTGTGACATTGTGAGGTATCCTATACCATTCAGGTTTAACGAGCTCTATAGATCCTTTCACATCAAGTAGTATATATAGCTTCATTTACAACCATCGTGATGTTTGATTAAATACATTCTACTATTGCAAGGCTTATAGTCTTAACATCCATCCTTACATATCTCGAATTATCCATTACCAACTCATTCAGAGTGTATACCTTTATTATCTTAAGCTAGTTATTATCACTTTCAGATTATCCTATACAGCCATTGTATATTATTTCAGCTATTACAAGTTATCGCTTTAGGCCATCAGAGTATTACATCCAGTGGCGAGGTATCAAGAACATTTAACTCCATCTCCACGTATCATCCTAAGATTCTGGTATTTATAGCTCACACTCTACACTCAAGTTAAGGACCATAGGGGTGATTTAGAACTTATGTCCGACATCATGTACAAGGAGGAAGTAACGTAATACTCAACTACAACGTGGATAATGATTACCAACACTATGTCTACTCATACAGTCGTATTTAGTATTTAGTCCAATATCATGCATCTATTCATTTACTCAACTCCAGAATTTTCAGACGCTCTCAGGCAGGTTTACCAATCAGTGTTAACAGTATACATAGCTTCTTATAGACATATAAGCGTGTTAAAATTCACAATCCACAGCAGTTTTGTTCGCTGTTGCAGATTCGTATACCGAGTTCTAGACGAGATGCAATATATTAAACAAGCGTATATTAGCAGGATATTATTGACGTCATCCTAACTACCATCTATAGGCTTAGACCATTATTGCGAGAGGTGCAATATTCTTTATCATCAGGTCATAAGCTGTTACAAGCAGGCTCCGGTAAATAAATTCTTTTCATCATCAAGCTCTTAGTCAAGTTATTGATCAAATTATACACGCATTAGTATCTTATTAGCCTTCAGTACACACGACATTGCAGATGTTAGACATACACAATGAATGTGTATACAAGTGCGTACCATACAGCCGTTCTATACGATGCGTAAACATTTAACATGTATAACATAATCTAATATAACATATCATGAGAAAATAGTTAAAACTAAACTAATCTGCTGATATAATAGACTAAATCCCCAATCAAGCAAGTAATTAGTCAATATGTATCAGAATAGATAAATCTATACATCTAGTAGCCAGTACATTATACCATATACTATGATATAGTTAATCTCTACACTATATTAACAACAAGTCATGCGATAGCGTCTATTAAACATTTACAGAATATCTTCACCATATCAGACAGTTTCAAAGTTATTACAGATAATGTCTATACTATCACATATTTCTGGATGCGGTGTAGAGGTGATTTAATTAAGATGTATCAGAGCATATAAAATCTTCAGATAACATAATCACCCATGTAGTATCCAAGGCATTAAGATAGTACTATGCACAGATGATATATATCATACCACAAATCAAGTGGATAGACGAGTATACAATGTAGTACATATACCCTATCTCAGGGAAGGGTATCCAGTCCTATGGCAGGAAGAAACACTTACAACCTACTCCATATAACCGATAAAGAGAATATATCCGTTATCCTCTCCTACAGACAATATCTTACATTCACCGCGAGGTTGAAGCATTTAACAAAGAAATCACTGTTCACCCATCAACCGGTTTCAAGAAGCAGTGTCGTAACACAGAGATAAGTGGGCAGTATCAACCACATGTCTAGACCGGGTAAAACAATTACAAGTAACATCTTCGTTATCCATTTCCTACAAGGGGGTACTAGTATAACACACTTATCATGGGATCGAGATGATCTATAAACGCCCCCATTATTTTTGTGTACTAGAATTTGTTTGGAACTTTATTGTATTCTTTTATCAAGGATAATATTTACTATTAATACCCATCAGTTTGGTTATAGTTTTTGGCAAAACTTGGTACAACGCAGTAAAATATTCAACATTATATCTATTCAGGTATAGCCATTTACATATGAGAAATTTATTTATGCGTATGTTAGACATCGTATGATAAAGCATCTTATTTTTCAAACAGTATTATCTTATTCAAAATAGTTTATGTTTAATTATTTAACAGTTTGATAATTAATATTTCCTAGAGTTCTGAGCCTTTATTTGATCTTCCATGTCACAGAAAGATTAAAAGCGAATATGACAGATTTAATACAATTACCACAAGGCAACGTCCGATCACAGCAACATCCCGATTCACAGAGATCAAAACACATACCATCACTCCAGCGGAACAGAATATCACATTAACAACACCTCACAGGGAGTGGGTGTCCGATGTAACCCTACTCATCGAGAGTGCCAACATATGAACCATCAACGCTGGGTGAGTAGCACCACCTTTCAAATGACTTATAACCGCGTATACAATGAAGCCAAGCTTTCATGGGCTTACACGTGTACACTCATTCTAATCAGTACGAGCGTGCAGCAGGGGTAACTGAGGCATATTCAAACTGACACGACACTCTGGTTCCTACACAGTCCGCTCGTTTAGCAAGTTACAGACTAGTCAGCGGAGTCATTGCGTGTTGGTACCGACGCGAACATCAGAGCGCGTAGAGCCACTACTTTAGTTCCAACGGTCGCACTTACTCATTGTAACCCAATCTGCGCACAGGTTATAGAGCGGAATCTACGAGGAGTGAACTGATGGCTTCATACATTACCACTCCTCCCCTTCTGTTACACTACTGTTGTGCAGCACAAGCGCTCTGACTAAACCTATAAAGCCTCCAGGGCATATATTCGAAACCATCGACGAATTAGGAGCGAGCAAGCTTGATTCTACTTGCCCCTATTTTTACTAAGAGTATGAACCCTGATGAAACAAGCGACGTGATAATGAACTTATTGACACTAACGATGTAACACCAGCGCCTACTGAGCACGAATAAGAAAGGGACTTACCATCAAGAATTACACAATGTGATCAAGAGCATCATATATCTCATGCACGAGTTAAGGTATTGACGAGGTATTTGGACTAAATGAATGGGTAACCATATCAAGGTTCAGAGCTAGAGTCTCAGCACGATCTAGTCGTGGTACCAATGCGAGCAGAAAAGATATGACGAGCAGTGAATAATTCAGCTTGATCTAGAGCTCAGCTGATTTCGCAATAAGTGAGGCAACTGGATAGCACTGTATATCTATACCTATATAGGCTCTACGAACATCTTAAATATTGTATGGACCATCGATATCAGAATGTGTTGAGTTTAAGGCACATACAACATGACATATTACTGTGAGCCAAAACCTATGGCGTTAGTAAGCAATTGACTAGGTTATATTATGCCACGATCAATAGGGGAATGACCTGTAAATGTGTTATAGGCCATGGTCAATAGGGATGACCTGTGACTAATGTTGTTAATTTAAGGGGGCCACGATCAATAGGCGATGACCTGT